>JAWPHD010017910.1:0-42393 GCA_037043455.1 Cyrtodaria siliqua
GTTGGTGGCGCCGTAAAACCCCAATTCAAATGAATTCATTTTCGCCGCTTCTTTTTTCAATAACACAAAAATGGTTCGTACAAATGCATATACTTCTATTTTTACATTTCATATGCAGAATTCTTCATTGTGTTGTATATGGGTTGGGTAATTCAGGTGTAAACATCCGTAAAATATGCATAAATTGTAATTAAAAAGTATTAAAATAGACAACTTTTAAGATTTTGCGTTGCCATATGCAATGTTTAATTCATGTATTTATGTGTAATAGATAATCCAAATGTGTAGTCATAATAAGTATTGCCAGGATGCATACACCTAAAATAGACTTTTGTTAAAAAAGAACACGTTAAACCGCACATTTCCTTTATCTATAATCCTTTGGACTGTGTGTCGTCTGTGCAATATATGTATATATCAGAACATGATAATACTATTTATGTTGCAGTTACTTTGAGGAAGGCTTATACTTCCAGTTTGGCATGTGTCTCAACTTATCAGGCTTACTGAACACATATGTGCAACGTCATGAACATTGCTTAGTACTTAATTTCATCAGTCTATCATAACATTCCCTTATTCATATTATAATATTATTTAAATCATGTAGAAAGGTTGTAAATTACTGATTCTTACAAGTTTACACATATAATGCCAAAAATATTGACTAAACTAAATGCATTCAAATGTGTCAATAGTTGGTGGGGTAAATTGACTTCTAATTTGAAGCAAAATAGAGATTTTAAAATGAATTCAGTGCCAAAAAAGAGCTTATTTACTCTTTATGTAACTTAATGAATTGTAAACTTAAGTGCATCTTTAAAAAGTGCATCAATAATTATTCACACAAGCATGACCATCAAAAATGAACATCAAAAAAGTATATGAAAACGCTACAATGATAACCTATTAATGTTCGATTTTTTTTATATAAGCTACCTGTTCCATTTTACAATCATGGAAAAATGTAATCTATATACATTGCTCTTTTCAAAAAGTGATGATAGAATTTGTCCCTTGAATTGGTAACAATATCGAAAATGTTGGGTCCTGGCTGCCTACCTAGCGTATTTTAGTATATTTTGTCCATTTTCCCTAATACACAGATTTTTCAGTATACATTTTTACATAATTGGTCGTAAACAGCTGATTCATAACTTGAGGATATCACGTATTCAAAACCAATATCGTGATATCAAGTATTCGAATACGTGATATCTCAATTTGCTCTTTGTAAATCAAATAACCGCTCCCTTAGCCCCCGCACCGCAATCGGTCGGGTCCATTCATGTATACACTGGTCAAAATTGCTAACCGGTCATTTTATTATTTGGAATATTATATCAAATATTGTATATTTTGAGTTGATATTTCATACAAATAAATATGAGCAGCAAACAAAACAATCAATACACTTTGCAACTTCAAAATCCGCACTTCCGGTCTCGTGGCTTATTTTGGCGCGAAATCGCATTATTCTCCCGTGCTGCACGAGGTAAGATTTGAACATGTGTTTGTGTTCTCGGAATTGTTTATTGTTTCAATCCCAAACAAAAACTTACTAAAAATTAAATAAAAAATGCGTCGCATGACAACGGAAGAGCGTGGACGGGCCGTCGGTATGATTATTGCTGGTACTTCGATTCGGCAGGTAAAGGACATTGCGTAATTTGTTCATTTTTATTAATTTATTTAATCGATTTTCTACGTTTTATTTTCTCTTTTCAAGTCCAGTATTGTGTATTATAATATTCCTCATCCTTCCGGCAGGTTAGTTTATTCATAAGTTTACTTGTCTGTCCGTCCGTCCGTCCGTCTCTTCGTTTGTTCGTTCGTACATGATTCTGTCTAACCATGTTCATTATTTCTGAAAAAGTCGCAAGTATGAGTTGTTTTATATGTATAGGTAGCCAGAACAGTCAACAGAAGTTTTTCAACAATTCACGACCTTTGGCTCAAGTACAATCGCACCGGAAGTGTTGATGACCTTCACCGAAGGCCAAAAAGACGTGTGACAACGCAGCGTCAAGATCGCTACATCCTTGTAACACACCTTCGTAATAGAAGAATAACAGCGACTGATACTGCCAGACGTTTAATAGGTGTCCATTATAGAAACTTGAGTGATCAAACAGTACGAAATCGACTACGGATCATGGGATTGAGAGCGAGAAGACCTTTTGTGGGATTAGTATTGACTGGAAGACACCGGCGAATTCGTCTTCAGTGGGCCAGAAGGCATTTGAGGTTCACCAGAGCAGACTGGGCAAATGTCGCCTTTACAGATGAGTCCAGATTTAATCTTCAGAAGTCCGACGGTAGAGAGCGAATTTATCGACGACTTGGGGAACGATATTCGGATAATTGCGTTAACGAAAGATCTCATTTTGGAGGAGGGTCAGTGATGGTTTGGGGAGGTATTAGTTTGCACACTAAAACTGATATGGTGGTTGTTCGAGGAAACCTGAACGCAGACCAATACCAGCAACAAATACTTCGACCAACGCTTATTCCCCATATTCGCGCTAACCGTGGGATGACATTCATGCAAGACAATGCACCTTGCCATACTGCAAGAACTACCCGTCAGCTACTTCAGGGCAACAACATTCGAACAATGGAGTGGCCGCCATGTAGTCCGGATTTAAATCCAGTCGAACATGTGTGGGACGAAATCGACCGTCGTGTGCGACAGTTACCAAGGCAACAACATATTGCTGACCTCACAAGGGACATAGTCAATGTTTGGAATAACATACCTCAGCGTTTTCTACATAACTACATAAATTCCATGCGACAACGCTGTTTAGCTGTTGTACGCGCAAACGGCGGTCATACGCGATATTAATTTTTGTAAATTTTGAAATTACTGGTATCTATGAATTTCGATAAAATAAACTTCTTTGAAATTCATAAAATACTTTGCTGTACTGATGTGATTACTTAAAGAACATTTTTCAATACATTTATTTCCAATTTCACATATATTATTTTTTTCTGAGACAAATAAATAAGAAAATAACAAGTGATCGGTTAGCAATTTTGACTAGTGTATATGGCCTTTGTTCATGTATATATGGCCTTTTTACGGCTTACTTTGAGTCAAACTTTCCCAGGATCAACAAATACCTCAGGAAAGTCATAATTGTGGATTAAAGGGAGTACATCAGGCTTTTCAAAGGGGTCTAGGGGTCCGACTTAAAATTGACAAAAAATGATATTTTTTATTTTAAAGCACCTAAACATAATGAATGATCCTAAAAATGACCCTTTATTTACAAGGAAATTCATTCTGTACGGCAATACGTGCTATCCTAGGTTACGCACCAGGGTTAATTGCAGCATTTTATGCCCGATTCCGTCCTAGCTATATGGTGTATTCGAAGTTTAAACCTTAACAATATGGTTCCAACATCATATTTTGATGTTTTATCATGAATTGGAACATTTTTATAATTTAAGATATTTCTATAGAAAAATCATGATGTACTCCCTTTAATATAAGATAATTAATAGCATATTCAATATAAAATACATTGAAGCTGACTCTGTCAGTTGGTCCTTTATCAAATTAAGAGATCGGGTCACATGATCAATATCTGCTATCAGATGTAGCAGCTGACATCATCAATGTTCCAGCAACGTTGTGATTGTGCTAATATATGCTGGATATTAGCTATACAGTAACGTAGTCTCAAGTACGAAATGGTGAGGAACACTTCAACAATGATGCGTTTAAAACGACTGTTACTGATAACTATGGCACTAGCAGTAATTGGAGGGAGTTTGACTTTGTACAGCTTTGGAGGTAAGATTGGCATGGATGTTTCATCGGATATAATTATTTTCATCGCAAATTCTTATTCTTTTTTTCGAATAAGGCAATTTTATTTAGCGTCAAATGCGTCTCTCTTTAGTTAATGTGATGCAAGTATAGACACTACGCAATTAGCGATTTTATATTGTGTTTTGGTAGACAAACATTCTTGCTTGCCAGTTTCCCAACGGTACCCTTTGTACGAATGGAACAGTTTGTAACTCTGAGATGATCGAGTTAGAGCTATATTAAATATGAATAACCTCTAACAGGACGAATTATATGTCGTCATGGTCTTAGGCCAAAAGTTCTCTGCATATCGATGACGTTGAGCAATGCAGCACCCGGTTGGTACTTTGATGGATCACCATTAAGGAAAAAATCCAGGTGCTGCATACATGTATATGTTTTTATAATTTATTTGGACGATTAAATACTTTGCCTTATTTAGGAGTTTGAAATACGCAATAAATAGTCAAGTTATCCTATTAGCTAGGGACCAAAACCAAGGTTTTAGGACCCACTCTGGACACGCCGGACAAAAGCACCGAACTTTCCTCAAAATTAATGTGTGTTTTATATTTCTCGATATTTTTAAAAGGGTCGCCAAAGGTTCGTGTATCCCTAAATGCGTCTTTTCGGGTCAAAAACTTAGAATTAACAAAAATGCTGATTTCTGGAATAATTCAATAAAAGCATATTTTAAATGTTTATTCATTATTTTATTTATTCATTTAAGTGTAATGATATATTCCTATGAAATAATAAATACATAAAGGGATAATGATAACAGTTCAATATTTTTTTTCATTTCTTTAGCATATCTCTTATTTTCTTTTACCGTATTAGGTATAATGATATTTTATACATTTCATCTTATTTTTAAGAAAAATATATGTTTCTGTGATCACTTATAACTTGTGTCTGAAAATAATCAGGGTTTGTTGACTCTTGACATTTGAAACATTTCGGTCGAAGTTTGTATTCAATGGCTAGTAACCAACGTTGCTTTTGAATTTTAGCAATAGTGGTGGAACAAAGAACTTAACTATATATTATGCAAATTGTGTCTGCTGTATAACTTTGAACCAGATATCCCATCTTTCTTTGGAACTATTTAAAGGAATTGTATGATTTGTTTTTGCTGTACTTACCGAAAGCCAGCAGAGTTTATGGGATGGCGAGTTGTCCGTCCGTCATCTTTTGTCAGCTTACGTTTGAACTTGCTAGACCTTCATTATAAGTCGGATTTTTACCAAACTTTGCCAAGGTCTTTATAATATCAAATCAATGAAAGCTTGGTCAAGATCGAAAACCAGATTGGATAGTAACACCAGAGTTATGGCCCTTGTTTTGCTGAAAATTACATATTCTGTATTGTGAACACTCTAGCACTGTCATTTTGTATTTGATCTTTACCAAACTTTGCCAGATTGTTGATATTAATGAAAGCTCGAATAAGTTCGAAAGCAAGCTATACCAGACCAGGAACACCAGAGTTGTCGCCACTTGAATTATTGAAAAATGCCGTATGTAAAAACTGGTTAAACGCGAGTTTCAACTTTCAACATGACATGATGTAAGCAACTATCAGGTACCTATTTTAAGGTCATAATTGCGTAAAAAGGGCATGTAAGGGGCTTTTTTTGTATGAAGGTCAAGATCAGTCATTAATATTAAATTGAGATCCATTAGCTCATTTGCCTGTGAAATTGGACCGCTTCTAAATCTATATAAATCTATTTAAAATCTCGATCTTGAAGCATTCCATTAACACGGTTTGTTAGTGTTTTTTTCCCTTTGGTATCTCATCTCAGTAACAGTTTACTGAAATGTTAATCGAATGATTACACATATATGAAAGGGAAACATGTCTCTTTTACAGGGAAACACTTTCTCAATGCCAAACACGAAACTCAGCGTGCATTTCTACACAAACCGTGTCGATGTTTTAAAGGATATACGAATGACATTGATGACAAAACTACAGTTTACTTTCACTTTTATATTTAGTCGGAAAGTGTTAATTTCACTTAACATTTGAAATGTGTTCTTCGTTATTTTACCATCTATTTTAATTCAATAATTATTCATTGATCTCAACAGTAAGTTGCCAAACAATTTATTTTGAACTCTGTGAGAAAAAGACGTTGGGATATATAACCTGATCGGGTTTAATTTACAGTCATCAAACAACATTCATTTAGGCTTCAGTATATATCTCTGTATTGGGTTTCTTAAAAGGTTATTTGATAGGTCACGCACGATGTCTTTCAGTGATGTAGGAAACATAAATAGAGCTTATTCCGCCGTATGATAAATACAGCAAATTGAATTGAAATAAAGCTCTGTCACATATATTACACAACAATTCATTTATTCTACCTTATTTAAAGGCCACTAATTCTTTTTGGAAACATGAAATACTTAGAACTGTATTTATCCATGCTTAAGGGATAAACTTACGCCCAAAACATTTAAACTGGGCGTTGATTGAATAGCCTCTAATTTCTTAAAGAGACAACGTGGCGGAATACATGTATGTGTTTCACACATTGGTCGATGAGCCCATACTTCTTAGGAATTAGGGCTCGATCTGGCTTGATTTAAACTGCGACCCGAGCTTCATTTAACGATTGAATCTGGTCATTTATATGGTATAGAGTCATTGATTAACCATTAGTACTTACTCACTCGTCTTAAATTTCTGTAAATCAAGGTCAACATGCATCAACATGCATGCATAATTATGCACACATCTATTCATTTAAAGGGACACTGTCCGTAAGTAAGCAGATATTGAGCATAACCCTTTTATTCAGTGAAATGTATACATGAAAACATTAGCATAGATCCTGAGAAGTATGTAGTAATACATTCGTGAGTTTGAAAAAAAGAAGCTTTAATTATTATTTGCAAATAAAGTGGGACCCACAATATTTACCTCGATCACGTGACTTCCATTAGCGAATTAGGTTTTCACCACAGTATGTACTGCGTAATATGTATAGCCCGCTTAGCTCAGTCGGGAGCGATGTCGACAACTTTACGCTCACGCTCATTATTATTATTACCGCGAGTGTATTTTTAGTTTGGGCTGAGAGTTCAAACGCCCGAAGCGTTTTTTCTCTTTTTTTGTACCACGACTGACTGAATTCGGGGTGGGTGGGGGGGGGGGGGGGTATGTGTGGTAGGGAAACATATATGGGGTAATACCATTTTGAGATATCTCCTATTCGAATATGTGATATCACGTTTTCGAAACGAATATGCGATATCAAGTATTCGAATTCGTATTCAAACTGAAAACGTGTTATCACGCATTTGAATACTTGATATCGCATATTCGAATTCATGATATCACGTATTTGAAAATCTGCTATTACCATTTAAATTCTGAATACGTGATTTGAATACGTGATACAATTTCAAACCGATAATCACGTACACATGTTCAGCCACAATGGAGAGACCTGTAAATAATGTAGTAATAACTTGTAGTTCATTCCATTTGCATATCTTGCAATGAATATTGTGATGTTGAACTGATGTAACATATCTGCAATAAAATATTATTAAACTAAAGCCTAGTTTGCTTATTGGTATAGCCCGGTCCCATTATATTTGGATAACAATATGGTAACAGGGAGGTTTGGTGCACACTATAATCTAGTTTAAACACCCAGCGGCAAGTTTGCCTGTTTTTAACTCCCGGCGGCCTTTTTGCCCCTGACTGTTTTACCGTGCTATCCATATTGTCAACTCGTTAATTGTTGTGGTGTCATATATTGTGCTATCCATATTGTCAACCCGTTAATTGTTGTGATGTCATATATTGTGCTTGTATTCATCTCTGTGGTTGTCTTGAATGTGATATTTTGCTGAACTGCGTTCTGTCAATGCTTCATCTCCCTTTCGTCTTATTTCTACTATTCTTGATTTAATTAACAAATACTAGATAACTAGTTTCAAGTTTTATTAAATAAGTCATGGCTTATTAAGAGCATGTGACATACAAACATTAATCAAAGTAAGCAAATAGAGAACAAATATTTAGAACAGCAAAATGGAATGAAGAAAAATAAAATAATGAATCTGAATGGAGAATGAGTACTATTTACACATTCTTATTTACAAACAGATAATATACTTTTACAACCTATTGCTAGCTTCAATAATATCGATTTATTCTCATCGTTCGTGAGTGATTCAAATTTAGCTGTGTTAGGGTGATTATAATAAAACTCTCCTAAATACCCTTTTCTATCTTCAATAAAACATTTACACTGAAAAAGATAATGAAATTCATCGCCAAGTACATTTCCATTACAGAGATTACAGGTAGTAGACTACGTAAATGTTTTTCAATATTAAAGAATCGCCCTTTCTCAATACGCATTTTGTGGTTCATACATCTAAATTTACATACAGTTTTAGCTAAATATATTGGTAAAATATCAAAATATTTTTCAAAATCAAAATCATGTTTATAATAAATGCGATAGTTAAGACATCTACTAAATGTTTGCACGTTGCTAATCCAACTTTGAAGAAACTGATCTTAAAGTCTATTGCTAACAAACTTTTTAAACGTATTTGGACATAAAAAGTTTTGCTCTAACCAATAATTAGTCAGTCCAAAGAAATATAAAAAGATCGGACAGGGAAAGTAGCATTCAAGGAGGACAGTCAACCACAAAACACAGAAACAAACATGGAAACAGACAAACAAGAAGGCAAAAGTAATAATAAAAGTAAACGACATCACAAACACAAAAGGGTTTCATTTGAAGAGCTTTGTACACATTTAATCCAAGGCAACTTAACATTTTCATTTATGTATAATGATGATGAAGTTTTATATAATAAACTACTTATATTTTCATTTTTGGCATTTAAAAGTTTGCTCCAAGAACTTAAAACTCTGTATTTGATCTGATTGAGACAGGCATAATTCCAAGCTCACCACAAATCATACAGTTTGGCGTGCTTTGTTTCAAATTAAGGATAAATTTACAAAACTTCAATTGAAATTGATCAGCAATAGAAACATTTTCGATTCCCCATACCTCGGACCTATATAATAAAATAGGTACAATCATAGTGTTAAACAAATGTAACTGCAAATCTATGGAAAGTAGTAATATCCATGCTTTCTTAATAAGTGAAAATATTGCTTTCTTAGCCTGATCTACTAGTGTTTTCCTGGTCTTAGCAAAGTTACTATCGAAAAGAAAATGAGCACCTAAATATGAAAAATCATCAACAAATTCAAGTACATTATTTTCATAATGAAACTCTTTCATATTTCTTAACCCTCTCTTACTTTTCCAAAATACAACAATTTTCGTTTTTGCAGCATTCACTTGTAATCCCCATGGGTTACAGTAAACATACATTGCATCTAAAGCTAACTGCAATTTCTTGGCGCTTTCGGCGGCCAAGACAGGAGTATCGCGAGCATTTAAAAGCAAACATAACTTGAAGAACACCTCAATATCATCATTATTAAAAACTTTCTTGACAGTATTTGACAAAAATTCTAATGCTTTAAATTTCTCGAACATGAATTGATTGAGATCATTAAGAAAAATTGAAAACAAAACAGGCGATAAATTTTCGCATTAACGGACTCCAGACTGACTTTCAAAACAGTCTGTTAACTTACAACCTGTTTTAACACAGGATTCGTTTTATTGTCCATATTTATAAATGATTTTCAAACAGTTATCATCAATTTTATGATTTAATAACTTCTACCATAAAGCTACTCTGTTAACTGAGTCAAAACCGTTACGATAGTCTATGAAAAAAGAAAACAACTTTTTATTCTTAGCCAAATATAAATCAATACGCATTTTCAAAGAGCAAATATGATCTACAGACTGTATTTTTCCTGAAACCAGCTTGCTCTTCACATAGGAGACCTGAAGCTTCTAAATAATTATTAAAACAATTGTTTAGTACAGCAGTAATTAATTTACCAAACAAACTTAATATTGTTATGCCCCTGTAATTATCAGGATCATTTACATCGCCTTTGTTTTTAAACAGTGGTAAAATAATACCTCTACTCCAAACCTCAGGGAAAATACCTGAATCTAGTATAATATTGAACAATTTACAGTATACTGGCAACAAAACATATTTGGAGTTCCTTAAATATTCATTTAAAATATTATCAAACACCTATGGTGATTTCCTATTTTACTACTATTCAAAACTTTAAGTATTTCAGCTTCTGTAAATTGGAGTTTAACTTTTGATTATCATTGCTATCATTATGAATATCAAAATTAACATTTGCATCTTCATCTGCAAACTCTTGATTTAGTTTGCTGAAATGCTCATAAAAGGTTTCACTTGTAATATTGTTTATAGTATTATTTCTCTCACCTGACTATTTGTTTAATATGTTCCAATATGATTTAGGATCCGAATATTTCAAGCCTGTAAGGTTTTGGCTTATCTGATCATGAAAAGATCTAAATTTCTTGTTTATTTTATTTTATATTTCCTACTGCTATCGATCATAGCACTGTGGTTCGTGTTAGCGTTATTTTTTCCTGAAAACATTCTTTTTGTTTAAATAATTATTTTTGTTTAAATTTGCTTAACTTCTTAGTCTTCATCAAACCGCGGTTTATACAATTTAGATTTTGAATGTTTAGTAGGTTTTTTCCTGTTTAATGAGATTACAATTTTTAGTAACATTAACAATGACACGTGTAACATTTTCTGTTAACATGTTAACAACATGGGCATTATAGTCTTCAAGTAACCCTTGAATCGGATTGTTATCAAGACCATTTCTAAATTTTACACGAACAGCCTTATCCCATATTGGTTTGTTTTCTGGTCGTACCCTAGATTGGTCTTCTCTTTAGCTGCAACTACTATGGTTGTTCAGTACGATTCTGGATACATCCTGAGATGTTTATTATTTTGTATGTATATCTTTAGTTGGTTTCTCTGGATGTGGACTTTATTGTTAGAGATTTCCTTTTGATGGGATTTAGTTTTGTTTACACTGCCTTGTCTATTTGGGCGCTGAAGACAGGATAATAGCGAGGATTGTGCGCATATAAAATCGATTCAAGCTAACCAGTAGGTCTTATTGCCTACTGACCGTTCCAAGTCGGTAACCCTGTCTTCACCACCCTTTCTGTTGTTTTTTGTCTCTTTCATTGTAGTTTCAAGTCCTTGTTTGCAGTACAGTGCGGACCTACGATGCCATTGCGTTCGGACGCTGTGGTTTCTATAGGACCCTATATATCATTTTGGTTAAATATCATGATCATTGTTAAAACACAGTTCTATGGCACAGTGTACATCTGACAATATAGGGCCATAATTCACAATTTCAAAGTGCTTTATTTTCGGAAAATTAATATCTGACAACAACATATAGTCTATGACACTGCCACTAGTACATGTACTATTCCCAATATAAGCATGAGTACCACACCTACCATTAGCAATATGTACTCCTGTAAACGTACACAAGTCAATCAGCCTATACCCATAGTTATTAGTGTTATTATCACGTGAGTGGCGATCAACAGGAAAACCTAGTGCAGATAAATTGTTCATACTAATAACTTGTCTAGTGACGTGATAAAAGGTTTCATCAGCTGCATACTTATATACTTATTCATTTCTGTAAAATCTGACAATAAATACTGTAAAGGTGATGCCTTGGAAGCAACAAACACAAACAAGAGAGAAAAGTAGAAGACTCGGTTTTATTGAGTCTGTTCATGAGAGGTAATTATAATATGCAACACCTCTCACGCCTCCTAGCACCGGCTTAAGCGATATTCTACTTTAAAGCAACACAGAATGGGCTTGATGATGCCAAAGGACCAGTAAGTAATAACACTATTGATTTATAGTCGGGGTGACTTTTTACTGCCAACGCACAGCACTAAACAAACGCTAGTGTGAATGTCAATAAATACTGAAAAGGTGAAGTTTGCACTCTTGGCATTAAAGTCACCCAAAATGCAAAAACAACAATTATCATATTGGACATTTAAATCTAAAATGTTCTCTTCTAAAGTATTAATCAAAGGACTGAAGGTCCTGAGAGTCGCCAAGATTGAACAGTGTCTGTCTTCTTGGTGAGGTTAAAGGTTATGTTAAATTTTACAGGTGTGGCGTATTAAAATGAAATTTTGATGCTTAGAACATGAGATTTTTTTTGTACTGAAAAATGCATGGGACGGAATTATTTTTTGCAACCGCGTCGGTTTTGGTTTTCGAGTGTATGTCAGTGCTCGAAGGCAATTATTTTAAGAGACAGGCCCAGGGCTTGTTGCTTCTGAAAAAGGACAGGCCCTGATTTAAAATGGACAGGCCCTGATTTAAAATGGAAAGGTCCAATATTTTTTTCTTATTGGAAATTAGTTTTTATTCGCTTTGCCACTGACCGTTCCAAGGCGGTAACCCTGTTGTCAACCCTTTTGTGTTTGTGATGTCATTTGCATTTATTATTGCTTTTGCCTTCTTGTTTGTCTGTTTGCGTGTTTGTTTCTGTGTTTTGTGGTTGACTGTCCTCCTTGAATGCTACTTTCCCTGTCCGATCTTTTTATATTTCTTTTTATACCACACATTTGTTACATATGTAGTAATCAAACTCAGAACCTCCTGACTATATTTTTCTTTTTGCTACCACTTTATGCTCCTTGTCAGTGGACGTATTTACTACTTTGTTTCAAATAAGTTAGATAGAATATTACATAGTAATTTATAAACGATGCAAAGGAGAGTACTAGCACTTTTTGCCAAACGATAATAATCAGAGCCGATTTGGTGAAACTGGAGCCAAGTTTTTAATTAGGTTTTATTAGACTATCAGGTACTCCTCTGGCTATATTTTCCTTTTTGTAACCATTTTCTACAAGTTAAAGAATTAGGAGCCTAGACTAGAAAGCATTTAAAAGTAGGGTTACAGGAACTCCCTACACCTTAACTCCCTACACCTTAAATAATGAATAGAAATATACTTTATATCTGTATCTATACATATATTTTTTTTTCCACCGACATGTATTTGTAAAGGACAGTTTTTCTTATTTGATTATTAATGTGTTTTGAATGCCAAAAATGGTATTTTTTATCAATGAGGAAAGAAAACACAACCCTAATAGCAGGATATTTTTATGTCAATAATTGTCAATCTCAAAGTTGTGACAAAATGTCTGCAAAGATTGCCGTGTGTCCCTTTAAATTTTGATTTGTTTATCTTGGTAGTAGAACTGAGCACTTCTTGACACATTCTTTTCATCAACTTTTGTATTTATTTGTAGCAGATGCCATACTATTTCTCAAAGTACTAGGCACAATAATTACAATATTTACGGACATTTAGTTCCCAATTTGTTATCTAGGTCACGCATGTCATGAGCGGCACATCCGGGTAAGTACGCTATTGATTCCATTCATAAAATATTTATCGTGTATTATTGCGCATATTATTTCAGTTCCTTTTCCAAAAAAGACACGTATATACAGTTATAATAATACTGTATACAATGACAATTATTCACAATCAGTAGTTATATTATTCGGTATATATAACGTTCATGTCAGTCACCTTATGAAATTAAGTTATACTTGAGGCTGTTAAAGGAACTACATTCTCGAAACGCATTCTCGAAGTGCGTAAAGCTCCCTGTCCGATTTTTGGTGTATTAATGCGCATAATATTTCGGTAAATCTACAAAAGAGACAAGTTTATAATGTATACAATTACAATTATTTCATTATTTCACAATCAGTAGTTATATTACTCGGTATACATAACGTTCATGTCAATCACCTTATCAAATTAAGTTGTATTTGAGGCAGTTAAAGGGGACTACATTGCCGAAAACGGTAAAGCTCCTCACCCGTTTTAAAAACTCCATATTCAGAAATTGCAGTATATACATACACGATTCCAAAGAGTCAGCCATGCTGACGCATGGCGACTCAGAAATGTCTAAGAAACTATAAGTTGAATTTTCCGGAGGAATATACACAAATACAAAAATACAATTATCATTACTGACCTTAAACCATAAACAATTTTCATTATTACAATCAATGAAGACAATATTTATAGGTTATTTAACATGGTTCTGTACAATACGGAGATATATTTGGACGAGTACACAGCTGGAAAAGTCATATTGGACGAGCCGTTAGGCGAGTCCAATATGATTTTTTCCAGCTGTGTACGAGTCCAAATATATCCCGTATTGTACAGAACCATGTTAAGTAACCTTTTTATTCTATACCTTTATTTTAACCAATCATTTATAATTCGGATATAACTTTCGTTTGTTTCATGCTTTCAAGCAAGTCGCTATGAACATCGAAAGCACAATTGCATGTAGGTCTATGTATTTTATATATTGTGTTCGACATGGCTTACTCTCAAGCTTTATTTGCTTGAAAGAATGCCCATTTCTCCGTTGTCAACAGTGATTAAATACTACCGAAGGTCAGTTTCAAACAATGATATATTATGCTAGTTTTTTGTGTTTTTTTTTTTGTTATAAAGGAAAATTAAATAAAAATATGTGCAATAGATAGGTTTTCATTACTTGACAACAATTTATGGTTAGGTAATGACAGAAGCCTGTCGGTTCTGATTTTTATTCGGACCTTTTCACGCGTTTCGGTCTTTATCATAGGTTTAACATGGAACCTGTGAAGCGTACAATACGAACAAAATACGGGATATTTTGTACGCGCGTGCGTCCCGATACGGAAATATATTGTACGGTCACATGACTCGAAAGAGCGTCTACGATTGGATGTATAAATTAGGTATAGAATAATATCATATATGCTATTTCTGAAAAAATCTCCCACTCCACCTGATTTATTTCTACATATTTCTCTATTCATACCTTTGAAAATACAGATGCCCCCGTAAATGTAAAGGATAAATAAAACAGTATTTAATATATTCCAGATCAACAACATTCCACATTGGTAATAAAACTTACATTCGTTTTGGGATACATGTCTCTGTTGAACACGATAATTTTGAAATGTCTTGCCACCCGTGTGCTGAAAACTGTATTAGGAGGTCGTGGCTTCGATTCCTGGAAGCGGTACTCATCTCCGACTATTCGCCTTCGCTTATTACACGAGGACTAACTATACTCCTCGATTTAATCAACATGACCTAAAACCAAAAGTCATTCAACATTACATCCTACACGTTTATTCCTCTTTATCTCCATTCATATTCGACGTCTAGGCACCCTGAAATGCACAGTAATTATTCCTTGCCATTTTCACAGATTTTCTTACGACTCATAACCCAGACAAGAGATTCAGGTTCCTTGTAAAGATTATGTCCTCTTTTGTGGAATCCCATTGAAAATGCATTAACAAAGGAAAACAATTAGAACACAAACAATCCTGACTATTTTGCATGTAACTTACAGTTTATTATGTTTACACTTTTATCTAGATAGAGCTATACTTGAGTATGATACACACTTGATAAAAGTTGTACTGATCCATACTTAGCTTATGTCATACTCAAGGTATCGTGTGTATTGACTAATTCACATATTTATCAAGCATGTATTTATAATTCAAGGGTAGCACTGACTAGATAATTGTGCCAACATATTCAACTGAAAGTTTCATCTAGAATATTCAAGATTATTTTAGTTCTAATTTTTATCTTTTTCAAATACAAGCTCAATGGGATTTCACAAAAGGGACCTTAGCTAGAATATGTATTATACATACATACATACATATACAGACAGTGTGCATACATACACTTAGTAGAGTAATGGTGGATGGATCCGAACCTCCATAGATCTTTTACGAAGGAAATGCAGATTATCTCAACTATTATCTTTCAGACATTGCTCGTACATGGGTTAGTCCTATCCAGACAGTCGAGCATCATGCTCAGATGGCTAAAACCATGGACAGTAGTAATTGTAAACGTACTTACTTCTCCTCAACGGAACAAGAACAAAGACACGGCAAAGGTAATGGTTTCCTTTATGCTTGTTATTGTTTATCCTTTCAATGTTTGAAGCGTTTTTTACATGGCACAACTAGAGGTCATATTGAATAAGTACTGTGTAAGCATTTGTCTTTTTGTCATCAGTAAACAATAAATGACAGATACGATCGTGTTATGCTTGTTTTAAATTGTGCATATGGGATTATAGTTATAGGTTTTTTCTGCAAATAGTAATTATATTATGAGCGGACTGATGGTTTTATTCATCATACATTTCTCTAATTTAGTGTGCCATTTGTTGGTTAATATCACATTTCTAATCTATTTGTGGCATTTTTAAGCAATGTAAAAAAAATTCGTTTTGAATTTGTTTTGCTTATATGGAAATGACAGTATGAATACAAGTGTTTGGTACCCTTAACCCGCTACTTATATATAATGGACTGTTCTTTCTTTGAATTAAGACCATTCCTGTTATGTGGCAAAGAGGTGTTTTGGGGGAAAATGACTGATCAGCAGCCGTTACTCGCAGGCTGATCAGGGTTTACAATGGACGCAAAGTCTATTATAGTCGTTCTTAGCTGGCTAAAGGTTAAGACTGTAAAGGGTGCATTTAATCATGAAACAAGTTTTTTCTTAGAAGATACATGACGTCTCTGTTGACAGCACATGGACCATGTGTTATGAAAATGTAAGTTATTCTTATTTAAAACGGGCTTACATATGAATGACAACATTTCATTTTTAATTCATAACATACAGAACACAATGCAAATAGTAGAGAAACATGTTCGTGTATTGTATTTGGGGGATACCCGGACCCGAGATATAACGAGCACTGTCATATATCAAACTGTTCAGCATAGTTTGATTTGTTTTGGACTACAAACATAAAATCAAAATGGCGTGCAAGATAGCCGTTTGTCCCCCCAGAAAACCTCATATAAAACTGCTCAGTGAATGTAGGTATGGTTAAAACCTCAATATGCGTGTAAAACGTATTTATTCTTATTGCAATGCAGGGACAGATATACTGCTGAACGCCTATATGTGTAGCGGCTCTTCATTCCTTGGCCGAGTCCTGGGATGGAGGAAAGATGCTTTCTACATGTATGAACCTTTAATCAAAACGCACCGCTGGAACTATCTTTCAGGGACAAAGTTGTGCCACTCTAGACGTCCACTATGCCTCGAGGAGTAAGAACTTTCTTTGTTATTTACGTGATTAATGCGGGGGGGGGGGGGGGGGGGGGGAGGTTAGGATGGGGGAGAATAGTAAGCTACCGCTCCTAGCTCCCAGCAACCCTTAATACACCAGGTCCTACATGTGTTATGCCTGTGCAAACTTTATTTAGTGCTATGACAAACATCAGCAGAGCATATGCCGTAATGAGTTGTCTTGACTCCGTCCTTCCACCTGTCCGTCTGCCTGTAATTGTGTTTCCTATGATCAGCCTCTGGAACTACTGGGTCGTTGTCTTGACACTTTTACAGGAATGCTGCATTTGATGTCTAGTTGATCCTAAATAAAACTCAGGCCAATCAGAAATACAAGATGGCCACAGAGGCTAAAAATAGATTAAAATTACAAGTTTGTTATCACAGTCTACCAAAAACATAGGTGATATCGATTTGGAACCTTTATAAATGACATAGTTGGTCCTTAACAATACGCTTTGATGCGACGTCAAACATGGCTTCCAGTGGCCACGTCAAACATGGCTTCCAGTGGCCATCTATGTTTACATAGTAATATAGTAAATATGACCGCCATTTCACTGAAACTACTTTTTTTAACCTTCTCAGGAATGTTACAATTTGTTGGCTTAAATAGTCACATAGATACCACATAGTATCCAGTACGCTTGAGTCTATCATTTAGTTTCACACCGCATTGTTATTTAACTGAGTGTAAGCGGGACAGATGCCCTATACTGCCAATCGGCTCACTAGAAACTTTCGATTAAAGGAAACCTGTGTAAAGAGAACCTCGTTTCAGTTCCCACTTGTAATGCTTTTAATCAAAATCTACCTGTATTTAGAAACCACATACTTTAAGAGAAGATAGTTTTAGTCCCCAGTATAGTGTTACTTTGACTAAAATTCAAATGCTTTTAGATACCCAACTGAACCTGTATTAGGAGACCACATGTTCTAAGAGATATTCCTTTATATGTCTAATTACACGTTTAACTATAGTCTAACACTGTATTTTTAAAGTGCAGGGTCGGAATCTCTAAATAAAAGTCAGTCAGTGCTGGAGGATGTATTCAGATGTAAAGTGCAAGGAATCTACCACCGTATGAGTGTCAAGCAAGGAGGTAATTGTGCTTAAACCAGTTTGATTAACGTTTTTTGGAATAATTTCAACTACTAACACGTCACCACAGATATATATCTATATCAATGAATTAAAAACAAACAGCCATTTACACTCCTTTAACTTTCTATAAACACAAGCTATCGATACTTGAAATTGAACATGACCGATTCTAGTTTTATTTTTTATGAATCCACATTGATCATGGATCATAAATTTATCTTCGGAAAGATGTTTTTTAGCATCGTAAACTTGTTCACCAGTAACCGTGTTTTTTCACGCATCCTAACTACAGCCTCACTGATGAATCGAAGCAAGAAGACCCATATTTTAACAGGTGTTTCTTCTTTTCTAGTGCGATACAAATAATGCAATTCAGAAATTTCAAATAATTTCATCGATACATTGTTTAAGTTATATATTGTTTATGTAGCTATTTCATCTATTGCTGTGTGTTCTATAAATAGATCAATCATCATCATCACGCGACCTTGCGTAAAATGTATTCATACGCTGTATTGTTCTCCTAGGATAGTGTTTTGAAATTTGTAACCAGTTAATTTTATAATTTATTTCTGTTGCATCAAACGCATATCTCCCATATTTCTTGGATTTATATATTTAAGAAATATACATGGCCTTTATAGTCATCATATACTATTTAATAGGTTTGGTCAGTAATGGTTATCGCATAAGCTACTATCCTTTGTAAAAAGTTGTTACTGCCCATTCTCCGGAATAAGATTTTTAGCTTACTTTGTAGTACGCTGTGTAATATTCTTAAGTTTTTACTTCCCTTGCTATGAAGTTAAAATGACTGATTCGGTAGTAAAATAATCCTGTATACTTGTGCCAATCGTGTCGGCGAGACCGAATGCAAATCAACAATATCTGACTGGGTATATATGACGTCATTTGATCCCGAGTGACTATTTTTAGACTTCGGGTCTATTCGGACACTCCTGTTTTAGAATAAGTTCGTTATAGTTCATCAACATTTGTAAAGGATTGATAGCTCAGTCGGGAGAGCAGCAATCCCAGAAAACTATAAAGCGAGCGGGATGGGTTCGAATCTGAGCAGTACCCAATTTTTGTATTCTAATTATATTTTTTTAATGTAAAAGTTTGTTTAATTCATGCCCAGTGGTCTTAAAAGGGGTAGATCAGGATTTTTCTAGAAACATCTTAAATTATAAAATTGTTCCAGTTCACGATATAAAACACTATCAATCAAAATGTGTTAATGTCTAAAATTTCAGAACACCATATAGCTAGGGTGGAATCGCACGTAATATGTTGAAATTAACCCTGGTGCGTCACCTAGGATAGCACGTAATACTGTGCAGAATGAATTTCTTTGCAAACAAAAGATTGTGTAGGCTCATTAAGTTTTGGTCATGTAGAATAAAAAATATTAATATTTGTCAATACCTAGACCCCCATAAAAAGCCTGATGTACTCATTTTAAGACTTAAGTCGGAAAACAAATAGTGTGTGTGTGTGTGTGGAGAGTGTGGGAGATTTTTTAAAAGATTTTTACGACTTTTATCTATGCGTCAATTTGGTAGAGGTAGAGGTAGACCTCATCTGTTTTGAAACAAACTCGTAGAACCACAGTCCTGCCGGGCGTTATTGAGTAGCTGTCAAACATTCGTCAATGTGCACACGTGGAACAAGTGGGACTCGAACGTATGACTGTAGTATTGAGAGATATACATTACACAAACAAGAGTAGATCTAAACTCAAATATGTTACCTTTTATTACAATTTTCAAATTGGGTGACAGGAAACAAAACACTTTCTTGTTTAGGTCTAAGGTAGTAAACGGAATTTACCGCGACTTTGGTGATTATTGTCAACAAACGATTTGTCGAAAATCCACGTAAAAATTACAATTAGGGATATGAATCGTGAAATTCTCAGTAGCATAGCTACCTATTAGGCCAAAAGGCCCGGGCCTTCACATCATGTTCACATACATGGTTGAAAAATATAACGAAATAATTGTGTATGAACATCATGTTCACTCCGAGTTGTGAGATTAAATCACAACGGTATCCCGAGAACAGCGTTACTCCGAGTTGTGAAAAGGAACTACAACGGTATCCCGAGATCAGTAGTATTCCGAGTTGTGAGAATAAATAACAACGGTACCCCGAGACCAGGGATACTCCGAGTTTGAGATTAAAATCAAATGAGAACAAAGATTTATAAGTTATGTTTTGTATATGTGTAGTCTGTATGCCTCTACTACAAGTTGTGTGCAAAACATATGTTCTTTTAGTTGAAGGTCACACTTTTTGGAACAAGGAAACTTCAGGGAGCATGTGTCACTTTACAGTGACTTTCCATGTTTAAATTTGTATATTATAAATCTTTGTGCAGCGGGGGATATGGCTGTCTTTCAGACTACACTCGTGTTCATTTGATTTTAATCATACTTGCATAGTATATCGATATAAATGCAAGGTTGTTTCCTATTTTAATATTCATCTATGTTGGTCAAAGGGTCTATGAATTACCTCCCATTGAATTGGCAAAATTAGCTGTCTTGACCTTTTTGACGCTATATTCATTTCTAATGACTCAAACTTTGACAGGTGATGACAGGTGATGTCTTTCGATACACTTTAACACCTGTGAAGATATGGTTCAGACATGATGAAGCGTTTCGGAGATTAATTTTCATCATAACCAATCACTCCTTTTGTTCCCTTGTTTATTCCTGTATATACCTTACCTTATCTTGTTTTAATCGCCTTACTTTCAGATACATTAAGCAATGCATTGATGTATTATTACATGCAATGCTGTATTATTATTAAGAAGAGTTGACACATGTTCAGTCCATCCATGTCATGCGTGATTGCAATGAAACCTTCCATTACATGGATGAACAAATCATAGTTTACCATGCTCTCAGTACCTTCGGTACTTTGATTTTTATGTTTCGTTTCAAATAAATAACACTCACCTCAGAGCTCATAAAATCGTTAATTAGACGAAACTATGCATTAACATTCCATGTTTTTCAGCTTCTTCTAATGAAGGTTTATTTACTTCCGGTCAAGTACGTGTGTCTTGGAAAGCGATTATCTGATTGGCTTATTGTTTTGAAAGAAATACTCCAATTAGCTGAAAGAAAATAACGGAAAACGAATGTAGACTATACTCATTATTAGCCAATCAGATCTGGTGTAAGGAAAAAAGTCGAAATGTTGATTCCATACGCAATGTTTTGATGCCTGAAGGGTCAATTTATTACAGTAGAATAGTAGTAAAATTACCCCTAGAAAAGAATAGTAGTAAAATGACCCCTAGATATTGTGAGTGTTGTATTTTGTTTCTATTTTATATGTGCAGATAAGCCACCTATTTTTTCAAATTAAACAAATTGAAATAGCCAATGGACAGGTGCTATTTTTGTACACAGCTTTTGTGAGTATGAGTACCAAGATGAGTACCGATTTTTTTTTTATTATGCTAACATAGCACGCCTATTATCCAATGCATATGCAAATGCCCAATAAATGTATCTGGTACATACTTACCTTTAAATCATCAGAATTAAACGACAAACTCAACATTTTGATCTGAACATAAACCTTTCCGATAGTCTGTACCAAATTATCTAGTTGGGTGCTTTTCAGACGTCGATACTTAAATAACGCCCAAATCGGTGCTCACTCATTGTAACAAGGCTAAAGGTAACAATTCCGCTAAAGGTAACAACCGCCGTTAAAGGTAACAATTGCAACGCTAAAGGTAACAACCTTCGCAAAAGGTAACAATCACCTCTTCCGCTACAGATAACAATGCTAACGCTAAAGGCAACAACTGTCCACGCTAAAGGTAACAACATTTTTATCTACAGTTTCAATGAAAATTGAGTAAACACGTTCTTGTTAGTTACCGTGGCACTTATTTAATTCATGTTTAGCTGTGTGTACGTACTCTCTGGTCAATGTAAACTGTAACATCAGAAAAGATCGTGCCTTGATTTTCATTGAGTTGTCTTCTTTATTATATAAAACCAGAACAGATAAGTAGTTATCAACGTAACATAATGGAACGAAATAGTTTATTTGAAGAATGTACTCGTCATAAGAGGTGTGTGAAGTTGGCTCTGCGTTCTACATTCTCCGTTCTACAATAGAACCTAGTTCTCAGTTCTACATTCGACTTCAGTTCTCCTTTCTACATTCAAACCTAGTTCTCCGTTCTACTTTAATCCTAGTTCTCCGTTCTACATTCAACATCTGTTCTCCGTTCTACATTCGAACAAAGTTCCCCGTTCTACTTTCGACTTCAGTTCTCCATTCTATATTTGAATCTAGTTCTCCGTTCTATATTCAACTGCAGTTTTCCGTTCTACATTCGAACCTAGTTCTCAGGTCTACATTCAACTACAGTTCTCCCTTCTCAGTTTTGCATTCAACTGCAGGTCTCCGTTCTACATTCGACTCCAGTTCTCCGTTCTACATTCGATTCTAGTTCTCCGTTCTACATTCGACTCTAGTTCTCCGTTCTAAACTCGACTTCAGTTTTTCGTTCTATATTCGAACATAGTTCTCCGTTCTACATTTAACTACATTCGATTCCGTTTCTCCGTTCTACATTCGACTCTAGTTCTCCGTTCTACATTCGACTTCAGTTATCCTTTCTACATTCAAACATAGTTCTCCGTTTTACATTCGACTTCAGTTCTCCGTTCTACATTCGAACCTAGTTCTCCGTTCTACATTTAACTACAGTTCACCGTTCTATATTCGACTAAAGTTATTCGTTCTACATTCGACTCTAGTTTTCCGTTTTACATTCTACTCTAGCTGTTCGTTCTATATTCGACTTCAGTTCTCCGTTCTATAATCGAACGCAGTTCTCCGTTCTAAATTCAACTATAGTTCTCCGTTCTACAATCGAATCCAATTTTCCGTTCTACATTCGACTCTAGTTCTCCGTTCTACATTGGACTTCAGTTCTCCGTTCCACATTCAAAACTAGTTCTCCGTTTTACATTCAGCTTCAGTTCTTTGTTCTACATTGGAACCTATTTCTCCGTTCTACATTCAACTTCTGTTCTCTGTTTTGCATTCGAATCTAGTTCTCCGTTTTACATTCGACTTCAGTTTTCCGTTCTACATTCAAACCTAGTTCTCCGTTCGACATTCATACTAAGTTCTCCGTTCTACATTCAACTTCAGTTATCCGTTCAATATTCGAACCTAGTTGTTCTCCGTTCTACATTCAAAACTAGTTCTCCGTTTTACATTCAGCTTCAGGTCTTTGTTCTACATTCGAACCTATTTCTCCGTTCTGCATTCAACTTCTGGTCTCCGTTCTGCATTCGAATCTAGTTCTCCGTTTTACATTCGACTTCAGTTTTCCGTTCTACATTCAAACCTAGTTCTCCGTTCGACATTCAAACCTAGTTCTCCGTTCGACATTCAACTTCAGTTATCCGTTCAATATTCGAACCTAGTTGTTCTCCGTTCTTCATTCGATTTCGGTTCTCCGTTCTACAATCGAAACTAGTTTTCCGCTCTAGATTCGACTTCAGTTCTCCGTTCTACATTCGATTCCAGTTCTCCGTTCTACATTCGACTCTAGTTCTCCGTTTTACATTAGACTCTAGTTCTCCGTTCTACATTCGACTCCAGTTATTCGTTCTACATTCGACTCTAGTTTTCCGTTCTACATTCGACTTCAGTTCTCCGTTTCACATTCACAACTAGTTCTCCGTTTTATATTCAGGTTCAGTTCTCCGTTCTTGATTCGAACTCTAGTTCTCCGTTATATATTTGACTTCAGTTTTTCGTTTTATACTCGAAAACAGTTCTCCGTACTACATTCAACTATTCTTCTCCGTTCTACATTCAACTATAGATCTCCGTTCTACATTCGATTCCAATTCTCCGTTCTACATTCGACTCTAGTTCTCAGTTTTACATTCGACTCTAGTTCTCCGTTCTACATTCGACTTCAGTTCTACGTTCCACATTCAAAACTAGTTCTCCGTTTTATATTCAGCTTCAGTTCATCGTTCTTCATTCGAACTTTGTTCTCCGTTCTACATTCAACTTGAACCTAGTTCTCCGTTTTACATTCGACTTCAAATTTCCGTTAAACATTCACACCTAGTTCTCCGTTCTACATTCAAACCTATTTCTCCGTTACACATTCAACTTCAGTTCTCCATTCTATATTCGAACCTAGTTGTTCTCCGTTCTACATTCTTCTTCGGATCTCCGTTCTACATTCGAACCTAGTTCTCCGCTCTAGATTCGACTTCAGTTCTCCGTTCTACATTCGAAACTAGTGCTCCGTTCTACATTCAGCAACAGTTTTCCGTTCTACATTCGACTCCAGTTCTCCGTTCTACATTTGACTCTAGCTTTCCGTTCTACGTTCGGCTCTAGTTCTCCGTTCTACATTTTTCGACTTCATTTCTCCGTTTTATATTAGAACCAAGTTCTCCGTTCTACATTCAAATATAGTTCTCCGTTCTACATTCGATTCCTGTTCTCCGTTCTACATTCGACTCTAGTTCTCCGTTCTATATCTTACTCTAGTTTCCGTTCTATATTTGACTTCAGTTTTCCATTCTACATTCAAAACTAGTTCTCCGTTCTCTGTTCTGCATTCAGCTTCAGTTCTCCGTTCTACATTCTACACTAGTTCTCCGTTTTACATTCGACTTCGGTTCTCCATTATACATTCAAACCTAGTTCTCCGTTCGACATTCAAACCTAGTTCTCCGTTCTACATTCAACTTCAGTTATCCGTTCAATATTCGAACCTAGTTGTTCTCCGTTCTACATTCAAAACTAGTTTTCCGTTTTACATTCAGCTTCAGTTCTTAGTTCTACATTCGAACCTATTTCTCCGTTCTATATTCAACTTCTATTCTCCGTTCTGCATTCGAATCTAGTTCTCCGTTTTACATTCGACTTCAGTTTTCCGTTCTACATTCAAACCTAGTTCTCCGTTCGACATTCAAACCTAGTTCTCCGTTCTACATTCAACTTCAGTTATCCGTTCAATATTCGAACCTAGTTGTTCTCCGTTCTACATTCGATTTCGGTTCTCCGTTCTACAATCGAAACTAGTTTTCGGCTCTAGATTCGACTTCAGTTCTCAGTTCTAAATTCGATTCCAGTTGTCCATTTTACATTAGACTCTAGTTCTCCGTTCTACATTCGACTCCAGTTATTCGTTCTACATTCGACTCTAGTTTTCCGTTCTACATTCGACTTCAGTTCTCCGTTCCACATTCAAAACTAGTTCTCCGTTTTATATGCAGCTTCAGTTCTCCGTTCTTGATTCGAACTCTAGTTCTCCGTTATATATTTGACTTCAGTTTTTCGTTCTATACTCGAAAACAGTTCTCCGTACTACATTCAACTATACTTCTCCATTCTACATTCAACTATAGTTCTCCGTTCTACACTCGATTCCAATTCTCCGTTCTACATCCGACACTAGTTCTCACTTCTACATTCGACTCTAGTTTTCCGTTTTACATTCGACTTCAGTTCTACGTTCCACATTCAAAACTAGTTCTCCGTTTTATATTCAGCTTCAGTTCACCGTTCTTCATTCGAACTTTGTTCTCCGTTCTACATTAAACTTGATCCTAGTTCTCCGTTTTACATTCGACTTCAAATTTCCGTTAAACATTCAAACCTAGTTCTCCGTTCTACATTGAAACCTATTTCTCCGTTATACATTCAACTTCAGTAATCTATCTATATTCGAACCTAGTTGTTCTCCGTTCTACATTCTCCTTCGGATCTCCGTTCTACATTCGAACCTAGTTCTCCGCTCTAGATTCGACTTTAGTTCTCCGTTCTACATTCGAACCTAGTTCTTCGTTCTACATTCAGCTACAGTTTTCCGTTCTACATTCGACTCCAGTTCTCCGTTCTACATTCGACTCTAGCTTTCCGTTCTACGTTCGGCTCTAGTTCTCCGTTCTACTTTTCGATTTCATTTCTCCGTTTTATATTAGAACCAAATTCTCCGTTTTACATTCAAATATAGTTCTCCGTTCTACATTCGATTCCTGTTCTCCGTTCTACATTCGACTCTAGTTCTCCGTTCTATATTATACTCTAGTTCTCCGTTCTATAATTGACTTCAGTTTTCCGTTCTACATTCAAAACTAGTTCTCCGTTCTCCGTTCTACATTCTACACTAGTTCTCCGTTTTACATTCGACTTCGGTTCTCCATTATACATTCGAACCTAGTTCTTCGCTCTACATTCGACATCAGTTCTCCGTTCAACATTTGAACCTAGTTCTCCGTTCTACATTCGACTTCAGTTATCCGTTCTTCATTTGAACATAGTTTTCCTTGCTACATTCAACTTCAGTTCTCTATTCTACATTCGACGCCAGTGCTCCGTTCTACAGTCGATTCCATTTCTCCGTTCTACATTTGAACCCAGGTCTCCGTTGTACATTCAACTTCAGTTCTGCACGCTACATTCGAACATTATTCTCGACTCCAGTTCTTCGTTCTACATTCGACTCCAGTTCTCAGTTATACATTCGACTCTAGTTTTCCGTTCTTCATTCGACTCTAGTTCTCCGTTCTACATTCGTCTTTAGTTCGCTGTTCTACATTCAAATCTATTTCTTCGTTCTACATTCAACTTCAGTTCTTCGTTCTACGTTCGAACATCGTTCTCCGTTCTACATTCAACTTCAATTTTCCGTTCTATATTCGAACCTAGTTCTCCGTTCTACATTTGACTCTAGTTCTCTGTTCTACATTCGACTCTAGTTCTCCGTTCTACATTCGACCCTAGTTCTCCGTTCTACATTCGACTCTAAATCTTCGCTCTGCATTCGATTTCAGTTCTCTGTTGCACATTCAAAGCAAGTTCTCCTTGTACATTCAGCTTCAGTTCTCCGTTCTACATTCGAACCTAGTTCTCCGTTCTACATTCAACTTCTCTTCTCCGTTCTGCATTCGAACCTAGTTCTACGTTTTACATTCGACTTCAGTTTTCGTTAAAACGTTCAAACCTAGTTCTCCGTTCTACATTCAAACCTATTTCTCCGTTCTTCATTCAACTTCAGTTCTCCGTTTTATATTCGAACCTAGTTGTTCTCCGTTCTATAATCGACTTCGGTTCTCCGTTCTACATTCGAACCTAGTTCTCCGCTCTAGATTCGATTTCAGTTCTCCGTTCTACATTCGAACTTAGTTCTCCGTTCTACCTTCAAATACAGTTTTCCGTTCTACATTCGACTCCAGTTCTCTGTTCTACATTTGACTCTAGCTTTCCGTTCTACATTCGTCTCTAGCTCTCCGTTCTACTTTTCGACTATATTTCTCCGTTTTATATTCGAATCAAGTTCTCCGTTCTACATTCAACTGTAGTTCTCCGTTTTACATTCGATTCCTGTTATCCGTTCTACATTCGTTTCTAGTTATCCGTTCTACATTATACACTAGTTCTCCGTTCTATATTTCACTTCATTTCTCTGTTCGACATTCAAAACTAGTACTCTGTTCTACATTCGACTCCAGTGCTCCGTTCTACATTCGATTTCATTTCTCCGTTCTACATTTAAACTCAGTTCTCCGTTCTACATTCAACTTCAGTTCTGCGCTCTACATTCGAACATTTTTCTCCGTTCTAATTTCGACTCCAGTTCTTCGTTCTACATTCGACTTCAGTTCTCCGTTATACATTCGACTCTAGTTCTCCGTTTTACATTCGACTCTAGTTCTCCGTTCTGCAGTCGACTCTAGTTCATCGTTTTACACTCGACTTTAGTTCTCTGTTCCACATTCAAAGCTAGTTCTTCGTTCTACATGCAACTTCAGTTCTTCATTCTACATTCGAACATCGTTCTTCGTTCTACATTCAACTTCAATTCTCCGTTCTATATTCGAACCTAGTTCTCCGTTCTACATTCGACTCTAGTTGTCTGTTCTTCATTCGACTGTAGTTCTCCGTTCTAAAATTCGTCTTCATTTCTCCGTCCTTCATTCAAATCTAGTTCTCCGTTCTCCGTTCTACATTCAACTTCAGTTCTCCGTTCTACATTCAAACCTAGTTCTCCGCTCTACCTTCGACTGTGTTTGCCCGTTCTACATTCGAACCTAGTTCTCCGTTAAACATTCGACTTCAGCTCTCCGTTCTTCATTCGAACATAATTCTGCGCTCTACATTTAACTACAGTTCTCCGTTCTACATTCCTCCATTCTACATTCGACTCCTGTTATTCGTTGTACACTCGACTCTAGTTTTCCGTTCTACATTAGACTCTAGTTCTCTGTTTTATATTCGACTTCAGTTCTCCGTTCTACATTCGACTTCAGTTCTCCGTTCTAGACTCGACTCTAGTTTTCCGTTCTACATTAGACTCAAGTTCTCTGTTTTATATTCGACTTCAGTTCTCCGTTCTATACTCGAACACAGTTCTCCGTTCTACATTCAACTATAGGTCTCTGTTCTACATTCAACTATAGTTCTCCGTTCTACATTCGAGTTCAGTTCTAAGTTCGACATTCAAAAATAGTTCTCCGTTTTACATTCAGCTTCGGTTCTCCGTTCTACATTCGAATCTAGTTCTCCGTTCTGCATTCGAACCTAGTTCTCCGTTTTACATTCGACTTCAGTTTTCCATTCTACATTCAAACCTAGTTCTCCCTTCTACATTCACACCTAGTTCTCCGTTCTACATTCAACTTCAGTTCTCCGTTCTATATTCGAACCTAGTTGTTCTTCGTTCTACATTCGACTTCGGTTCTCCGTTTTACATTCGAACTCAGTTTTCCGCTCTAGATTCGACTTCAGTTCTCCGTTCTACCCTGGAACCTAGTTCTCCGTTCTAAATTCAACTAGTTTTCCGTTCTACATTCGACTCCAGTTCTCCCTTCTACATCGACTCTAGCTTTCCGTTCTACATTCGACTCCAGTTCTCCGTTGTACTTTTCGACTTCATTCCCGGTTCCTGATTCGGCGCGAATAAGGAACTGGCTTCTGTGTTAAAGTCTGCTGAAATTGTGTGGAAATCGTAACATGAGTCTGAAAAGAAACATCCAACCATTTTCATGTTGCCGATTTTATAATTTCCATGAAACTGGGATAATTATGTGCAATATGAAAATCAATGTGATATTATTCAACTTTTCATTGGGTTCGAATCGGGAACTATGAACCAGGAACCAGTTCGTAGTTCCCAGTTACTGGTTCACAATTCGATTCGAATAAGGAATCGGGAACCGGGAATTGGGAAATGGGAACCGGGAGCTCGGACAGCTAGAGACATTTACATACAAGAGCTCGGTGTGAACCAAAACACACATGCAGACTTCGCGAGTGAGTGTTCTTAACTATAAATGGAAAACGTCCTTTGAAACTACTTCGGCTATTAAAATGTGTAACATAAGTCAATGGTGGATCCGGCGCGCACCCCTCACATTACGATGTCCGAGTATTAACTTTCATACCCCTCCTCCAAGAAGCGAAAACGGGGTTGGCTGGGGAATGAAATAAAACTTTAAATTCGGCTTAAAAAGTTTGCATATTTTAAAAAAATTGTAAAATAAAACATTTAATAGGTAATTTTAAACAGGTTAACGAATTTTTTTAGTAAAAAATATTTTTAAATATGATTTTTATTGTCGAAATATCCGTTATAAAATCCCGCTAATATAAGATTTTCCATCGCTTAATGATTTTTTTAAGACGGGACCATGTAATGGTAAAATCGGGCAATCATTACTTTTTTTAATTTTAGGGTGGCTTGGGCCGGAATTCGTCGTTGTTCATCATTGGATTGAAAAACTTAAATTAAAACATTCTGATAATGCACAAGTATACACAAAAAAGAAAGTGTAAAATACAGTCGGATGGTAGGTGCCGTTTTTGAATGCTCCCAGACACACATAGCTTTTCGCACTTTTTGCGTGGCTCAAAATAACAAAATCCAACCCGGCTCAAAATAACAAAATCCAACCCTTACCACTCAGTTCAATAATGATTAGTATGTGCTCTGCTCATCTTGACAAAACATATAAAAACAACAACATCTGGATTTGTTTTATTTACAAATGGTACATCCTTAGATGCCTACGTGTATGGCAAAGTCGTTGAGTTTGAAACCTTCTAGTCTCCCACCGCTACGGGCTCTAATCCCTCTGGGAGCTCGACTTGAAAGTGACAAATAGACGCTTCGTACGGATGCGGGAGGTAAAGGTGGGTAGTCTGCCTCTAACACTACATATCGACCGTCATATATAGCCTAAAATGTGCTGAAAATGACCTAAAATACCATTCAACCAACATCAGTCATGCATTTTGTAGATGAATTAGTCTGGATTTATTCAGGTGTGTTTGTGTGTGTGTGTGGGGTTGTGGGGGAGATCTTTTACTCTTTGTGTAGGGTACGGGTAGACTAGGGTGGATTTCAGGTAATACTCCTTATCTCTGTAGTATTAGTTTTCCGTTTCAACATATTCATGCTTTATTCATCTCTTGTTTTAAATTAAATTACATGATTTCATGGCGTTGAAGCTATTGATACTAAAATGTATCTTGGGGTCCATTTGACCAAAAAAAAAAGAGCTGGAGCGATGTAGAACGGAGAACTGAGGTTAAATGTAGAACGGAGATCTAGAGTCGAATGTAGAACGCAGAACTGAAGTCGAATGTAGAACGGATAACTGAAGTCGAATGTAGAATGGAGAACTAGCGTCGAATGTAGTACGGAGAACTAGGTTTGAATGTAGAACGGCGAACTAGAGCCGAATGTAGAACGGAGAACTGGAGTCGAATGTAGAGCGGAGAGCTGTAGTTGAATGTAGAACGGAGAACTAGGTTCAAATGTAGAACGGAGAACTGGAGTCGACTGCAGAACGGAGAACTGAAAGTCGAATGTAGAACGAAGAACTAGGTTCTAATGTAGAACGGAGAACTGGAGTCGAATGTAGAACGGAGAACTAGAGTCGAATGTAGAATGGAGAACTGAAGTCGAGTGTAGAACGGTGAACTAGAGTCGAAGGTAGAACGGAGAACTGGAGTCGAATGTAGAGCGGAGAACTGTAGCTGAATGTAGAACGGAGAACTGTGGTTAAATGTAGAACGGAGAACTAGGTTCGAATGTAGAACGGAGCACTGGAGTCGACTGATGAACGGAGAACTGGAAGTCGAATGCAGAACGAAGAACTAGATTATAATGTAGAACGGAGAACTGGAGTCGAATGTAATATGGAGAACTAGAGTCGAATTTAGAACGGAGAACTGGAGTCAAATGTAAAACGGAGAACTTGATTCGAATGTAGAACGGAGCACTATAGGTTCGAATGTAGAACGGGGAACTGGAGTCGAATGTAAAACGGAGAACGAGAGTCGAATGTAGAACGGAGAACTGAAGTCGAATGTAGAACTGAGAACGATGCTAGAATGTAGAACGGAGAACTGAAGTTGAAAGTAGAACTGAGAACGATGTTAGAATGTAGAACGGAGAACTGAAGTTGAATGTAGCATTGAGAAGTGGGTTTAAATGTAGAACGGAGAACTAGGTTTGAATGTAGAACGGAGAACTGAAGCTAAATGTAGAACGGAGAACTATATTTAAATGTAAAACGGAGAACTAGGTTCGAATGTAGAACGGAGAATGTAGAATGCAGAACCAACTTCACATACATAAAAAGCAGTTACATTTTCTAAATACATGTTTACATTATATAAATCAACAAAACATCTGTACTAGTATACACTTGTGTCTCTCGAAAAATAAAATTATGTTAGATATGATAGGAGATAGGCTGTTAGAACGGTAATGAAAGGACAGAATAGATAAAAAGAATAGCAGATAGAAGTGTACCACAACACTGTACGAGTTTTTAAACGTGGTCAATTCTGAGTTTTGATGTTGTTTTTCTATATATTATTTTAGCTCGACTGATCAGAGATCAGCAGAGCTTATGCCGTGGTGCGGCGTCCGTCTGTCCTTTCCGTCTGTCCGTCCGTCTGTCCGTCCGTCCGTCTGTCCTTAAACTTTTATTTGTAGTGACTACTCCTCTGAATCTACAGGATGGATATTCATGAAACTTTACAGAAATGTTGCCCATAAAGTCTAGTTGATCCAAGCAAAAATTCATGTTGATACAAAATCCAAGATGGCCGCCACATCTAAAAATAGATTTTTAACAAATATGTTTGTAGCGATTACTTCTTGAAAACTATAAGTGATATTGATATGGGACTTTTTCTAAAATGATCAGCTTGACATGATGTTGGTCCTTGTCAAAACCGTTTTGATTCGATGTTAAACATGGCTGTCAGCGGCCATCTTTGTTTACATAGAGTTATATAATGAAAACTTGTAGCGACTACTCCTCTGAAACTACTTGACGGATGTCCATGAAACTTCACAGAAATGTTGCTCTTGATGTCTAATTGATCCTAGCAAAATTTCAGATCGACCAGAAATTCAAGATGGCCGCCACAGCTAAAAAAGATTTTTAAAAAATAAGTTTGTAGCGACTACTTCTTGAAAACTATAAGTGATATTGATATGGGACTTTTTCTAAAATGATCAGCAAGACATGATGTTGGTCCCTGTCAAAAATCGTTTTGATTTGACGTTAAACATGGCTGCCAGTGGCCATCTTTCTTTACATAGAGTTATTTAGTAACAACTTGTAGCGACTACTCCTCCGAAACTACTTGACGGATGTCCATGAAACTTCACAGGAATGTTGCTCTTGATGTCTAGTTGATCCTAGAAAAATGTCAAGCTTGCTGAAAATTCAAAATGGCCGCCATAGCTAAAAATAAATTTAAAATAAATACATTTGGAGCGACTACTTCTTGAAAACTGTAAGTGATATTGATATAGGACGTTTTCTAAAATAATCAGCATGACATGATGTTAATCCTTGTAGAAATTTATTTCGATGCGACTTAAAATATGGCCGCTAGCAGCCATCTTTGTATACATAGATTTATATAGTAAACATTTGTAGCGACTTCTCCTCTGAAACCTCTGGATGGGTATTCATTAAACTTTACAGAAATGTTGCCCATGAAATCTAGTTGATCCTAGCAAAAATACATGTTGATGCGAAATCCAAGATGGCCGCCAAAGATAAAAATAGATTTTTAAAATACTAGTTTGTAGCGACTACTTCTTGAAAACTATAAAATATATTGATATGGGACTTTTTCTAAAATGATCAACATGACATGATATTGGTCCTTGTCAAAAATCGTTTTGATTCAACGTTAAACATGGCTGCCAGTGGCCATCTTTGTTTACATAGAGTTATATAATGAAAACTTGTAGCGACTACTCCTCTGAAACTACTTGACAGATTTTTATGAAACTTCACACGAATGTTGCTCTTGATGTCTAATTAATCCTAGCAAAATTTCAGGTTGGCCGATAATTCAAGATGGCCGCCATGGCTAAAAATAGATTTTTGAAAATACAAGTTTGTAGCTACTACTTCTTGAAAACTATGAGTGATATTGATATGGGATTTTTTCTAAAATGATCAGCATGACATGATGTTGGTCCTTGTCAAAAATTGTTTTGATTTGATGTTAAACATGGCTGTCAGCGGCTATCTTTATTTACATATATAATGTTATATAATGAAACTTGTAGCGACTTCTTCTCTGAAACTACTTGACGGATTTTCATGAAACTTCATAGGAATGTTGCTCTTGATGTCTAATTGATCCTAGCAAAATTTCAAGTCGGCCAGAAATTCAAGATGGCCGCCACGGCTAAAAATATATGTTCAAAAAACAAGTTTGTAGCGACTACTTCCTGAAATCAAAATCAATCAGTAGAGCTTCAAGGTCATTGACCTCTTGTTTTGTCTTTAAGTACATACGTTTAAACATATTCTATTTTAGATATGTACAACAGCACAGACTATTTGCACCTGAGAACAAAAGGATGAAAACAAACGATGAAATTTTATGTATTACATTGGTCATATATTGAAAATAAGACACGACAGTATGCGCTGTTTTCAAAAGCTAACACTGTGGGCTATGGCACCGCAATTAGTTTTCGCAACCTTAAAGTTCACATTTATTTTTTTATCTTTACAGGCCCATCATGGGAAGTGTATCGAAATTGTACTTCAGAAAAGAACGCCAACATGGAGTGTATTTTGCTAGCAACTGACATTTGTCTAGAAGCACAACACCATGTAACGAAAGTACTTCGGATGGATTTGGATATCGCAGCCTCACTTCTTTGTCAATATCCTCGACTAAAAATAGTGCAGTTATTTAGAGACCCTCGCGGAATTTTAAATAGCCGCTTAAATCCAATAACGTTTTACCCATTAAGCATTCATTCGACTGAAAAAATAGAACTAGATGTAAATGTTATGTGTTCGCGAATGGAACATGATATCAACGTCTACAAAACACTAATGAAACAGTACCCAACGCGGGTGATTGCTGTTCAGTACGAAGATTTAGGTGATCTGTCTTTTAAATCGAAGCTGCTCTTTAGATTCCTTGATATAGAGTTCCCTGAAAACGATAGTGCATTGCCGTTGTCCTTTTCTAGTTCACATTTTGGGTATAGAGATACTTTACCCTGGGGAGTGGTGAACATAGCGGATAAATATTGTGAAAATGTCTACAGAGAACTCGGTTTGATTAAGTTCAAGAACGAATTAGAGCTAAAAAATAAGACAGTATCCCCTATTTTGGGAAATCTAACATTTTCATTACTTTCAAACAACAGAATTAGTAATCTCCTATTTTAGGAATTCTGGCAATTTCATTGATTTTAAAGAACATAATTAGTGCTTAATCTAACAACATTAGTGCTTAATCTCCTATTTTGTGAAATCTAGCATTAGCCGTACTTTCAAACAACAAAATTAGTGCCTTATCTCCTATTTTGGGAATTCTAACATTTGTCTTACTTTAAAATAACAGAATTACCGTTTACATCTCCTATTCTGGGAATTCTTACATTTGCATTGATTTTAAACAACAGCATTAGTTCTTAATGTCATATTTTGGAAACTCTAACGTTTGCATAGGAATAAGCGCTTGATTTCCTATTTTGGGAATTTTTACATTTGCATTGCTTTTAAGTAACATAACTATTGCTTAATCTCCAATTTAGAATTCTAACTGGGAATTCTAACATTTGCATTGATTTTAAACAACATAATTAGCGCTTGATCTCCTATTTTGGGAATTCTAACATTTGCCTTACTTTTAAATAACATAACTAGTGCTTAATCTCCTATTTTGGAATTTTAACATTTGCATTGATTTTAAACAACATAATTAGTGATTAATCTCCTATTCTAGGAATTCTAGCATTTGCATTGATTTTAAACAACACAATTAGTTCTTAATCTCATATTTATGGAATTCTAACATTTGCATATCTCTTAAGTAACATAATTAGCGCTTGTTCTCCTATTTTGGGAATTCTAACATTTGCATATCTTTTAAACAACAAAATTAGTTCTTAATATCCTATTTTGGGAATTCTAACATTTGTATATCTTTTAAGTAACAGAATTAGCGTTTGATCTCCTATTTTGGGAATTTTTACATTTGCATTAAATAGCATAACAAGTTTTTAATCTCCTATTTTGGAATTTTAAAATTTGCATTACTTTTAAATAATATAACGAATGCTTATTCTCCAATTTTGGAATTCTAACATTTGCATTACTTCTGAACAACACAATTAGTGCTTAATCTTCTACTTTGGAATTCTAACATTTGCATACCTTTTAAGTAAAGAATAAGCGCTTAATCTCCTATTTTGGGAATTCTAACATGATTACTTTTAGATAACACAACTATTGCTTAATCTCTAAATTTGGAATTCTAACATTTTCATTACTTCTAGATAACATAACTAGACTAAGTGATTCATCTCCGATTTTGAAATTCTGACATTTGCATATCTTTTAAACAAAAAAATAAGTGCTTAATCTCCTATTTTGGAATTCTAACATTTGCATTACTTTTAAATAACGTAACTAGTGCTTAATCTCCATTTTTGGAATTCTAACATTTGCATTGATTTTAAACAGCAAAGTTAGGACTTAATCTCCTATTTTGGAATTCTAACATTTGCATTACTATTAACAACAAAATTAGTGCTTAATCTCCTATTTTGGAATTCTAACATATGCATTACTTTTAAACAACATGATTAGTACTTAATCTTCTATTTTGGAATCTAACATATGCATTACTTTTAAACAACATAATTAGTGCTTAATCTCCTATTTTGGAATTCTAACATATGCATTACTTTTAAATAACATACCTAGTGCTCAATCTCCAATTTTGGAATTCTAACATTTGCATTGAATTTAAACAGCAAAGTTAGTGCTTAATCTCCTATTTTGGAATTCTAACATTTGCATATCTTTTAAGTAAAGAATTAGCGCTTGATCTCCTATTTTGGGAATTCTAACATCGTTTCAACAACAGAATTAGTGCTTAATCTCCTACCTACCTCTTCATATAACATACCGCATAAGCCGGTGCTAGGGCCTGATACATGTTGGACATTATTTTACCTCTCATGAACAGACTCAATGAAACCGATTCAGCTACTTTTCTCGCCTGTTCGTGTTTGTTGCTTCCAATGGATAGGCTTTTCAGTATTATTTATTGACATTCACACGCGTTTGTTTAGTGCTGTGTGGCTGTTGTAAAAATTCGCCCCGACTACACATCAGTAGTGATATTACTTACTGGTCCTTTGAGATCATCAATCCCAATCCAAGAAGAATACAAGCTAGAAATAAAGATAACAAAAACAAATTAATTCGTACCGCTTAAGCCGGTGCTAGGGTCGTGAGGGGTATTGCACTTTATCTTACCTCTAATGAACATATTTAATGTAACTGAGTCTGCTATGCTTATCTTCTGCTTGTGTTTGTTGCTTTTAAATAATCCCCTTTGCATTACTTATTATATTAATAAGTTAATCTTATAGCTTAAGTTTTTAACCCTGTATATGTGTAACTTGGAGCTGCACATTATACTAATATGGCAATATTTAGGAGAGCTTTAGGTCTTTGGACAAATGATGAGCAAGCTCGCATTCGTGAACATATATAGCCATTATTTAACTGCTGGGATCGATTTTAGGGAAAACCCTTCATGAGATGATAGGCGTGTGGTTCTTTTCATGAAGGAACGTACGCGATTGAGGTAAACACAAAAACAAAACACGCCTACCATCGAGTGAAGGATTTCCCAATAATCGATCCCAACAGTTAAATAATATATTTATTACATTTCAAATCAGTTTATGTATTATGTTAACGGAATCATTCGGTTTATTTAAGAAATAATAAATATGTACCGGTGTTTTATCGGTGAATAATATACAGTTAGGAGTTCGGATGCGTAGTAATTAAATCACGAGTGCGTTAGCACGAGCGATTTAATTACTCGCATCCGAACGACTCACTGTATTTTATTCACCGATAAAATACAGGTACGTTTTTATTATTTCGATTCAAACACAACAATAACCCCATTGTTTACGCTATTGTTTGTCTTCGTGACGTATATTTACCAAGTGACGCCATGTAACGTAGCGCTTCCAACGGATGAAATATACGCGAGGAATTAATGTAATGAAAAGCTGTATTTCATACAGCTGTCTCTCTTCTTTGTGTATATGAAAGACTGTGGAGGCCGTGTTAGAATGAACGTTATCGGCGGATGACGTCGACGTCGCCAACACTTTATTGACGTCATGACTGAACGCGTTCGGAGATTTTTTATTAATATTTAGCGATTATGAATATTCTTTCACTGAGAAATTCCAATCTTTCACCCATAAATATGTAATAAAAAGTTCTCTCTATCAGTGAGTTTATTGTATAAGTATTTAATTTCGCTTATTGTATTACATTGCTGGTTAATTTTTAACGGCGACAAAGAATAGACTTCTTGCGTCAAGTCGTGTATAATAATTCAAAATTAACCACAATGTGATATGGAATGTGATTTAGGATTTCAAATGACTTTTATTTGATACGATTTGGTACACAGCAATATGCGATATGCAATCTAAAACATTCAAGTTGTACACATGGAAGTTAGGAATTAGCATCAGGACGAATGCAATGTGTAATAATGTATAATAGTATGCCATGTGTGATATAGTATCTAAAATATTCAAGTTGTACAAATTGGCATAAGGACGAATGCAATGTGTAATAATTCATATACCATGTGGGATATAGAATGTAAAACATTTGAGTTGTAATAATGCAATTTGCAACAAGCAGTACAGCATTACAGACTTATAGTGGCGGCGAGGCACTTCCATACGTGTCTATCTGATTGCAGATTTTTATGTTCTCTGATTTACACTGATGTATTTAGTTTCACTTAGATGCAGCACTTGAAAAACAATTCTTTGTCATATCGAAATTAAAAGAAATATATCAGACTTCTCATAATGGTTTAGGGGTCAGACTAAAACTGATAAATATTATAGATATTACGGAAGATAAACCAACGCATGCCATTATTAACCCTTTCGCTGCCACAGTCGAAGACATTCAGTTTTACGACCAGTGTAAACACAGATCAGCCTGTACATGATGTGCAGGCCGATTAGGCTTTATACTGGTCGCCACTCAGTGAGAATGTTTCCCATATCACGTTATATATAAAATATCACCGGAAGGTTTGAATTCAAATTTTAGCAGACGACATTTGAAATTTGACGGCGAAAGGGTTAAATCAGTTCACATTTATTCCGCTTATGAGGTTATTCAATTTAATTTAATTTAAAAGAAAAAGTGAATTGTCTTGATATAAATTAAGGATATTTCCAGTTGGGTTCGTTGTTTAAGCTATTTAATAAAAAGGCTGATTTATTTATTGTAATATCTAAAATAAAAAATGAAAACAAAAGAAATTGTTAAAACTGCCTCCTGAATTGCAGATTAACTCTCTGTAAGCGTTACAATTATTATTTCGTAAACAATGTGAAATCAGCATTTCTAAATTAAGAAAGGAAACAGATTAGTACACCGTCTGTGCCATATACGCAAAAGTGTCTATGACATGGTTTAAAGCATTTTATTTTAAACTTAGTAAAAATCATTTTTGAATGCAAGGTTGATTTATTAACTTGCATTCATAGTCATTGCTTTTGGCGCCTCCTCATTGCCATCTGGCGGATAACCTACATTTTTTTTCTCATTTCAAGTCGTACATGCATGCTGATCTATGCTAGACGAACGCAAACTATAATGCAAATAAAACAGGTCGAGAAAACTCTATTTTGTTTTCAAGCGAGTTTTTTGCAAAGTGTTTTTCTCATCAAGGGCAAACAAGATGTGACGTCACACGCACCTTCGCCTGACAGTGTTATATTCCCCGCAAAAAGCCCCAAATTAAACGAGATTTCCCCGGGAAAGAGTTGTTTTCAATATATTTTAGAGTTGTTTCAATATATTTATTATGTATAACTGTATAATAGCAAACAACTATTTCAAAAGGGATTTTAGTGATTCACGATGTCAGTGAATTATTATTAATGATAAGATGAAAATAAAGAAAACATGTTTAGACATTAGACATTAGACACCACTGGATTGTTATTCTGTTGGAATATAGTATATATAGAAATATTGTTATCGTTATATATTTCTGTATTTAAACCCCCAAATACAAGTCACAGGGAAGCATGCTCGTGTTGCAGCTTAAAGGGCAAATTATCACAGTATGTGATCATTATTTGACCCAGGGGGCACTTGTGGGCAATGTTGATACATCCAAGAAGTACTGTATTAATCTGCATAAAAAACTGTACAAGACATAATGAATTAACTAATTAATATAAATGGTTATATATTTAAAATCAACATAAAAACTATAGGTTAGCATATACCTATAAAGTTTTAGATGCTAGTTTATGCAACAAATAAATGTAAACAAAAATCAAGATTTTTCCCTCGATAAAAGATAGCCTGTTAGTATAAAAAATGAAGATTTTTTTGAAATCATTCACGGTTTCCAGTAGGCCTTAGACTATTCAAGCCAGTAGAGTGATACAGACATGCCCCTCTTGTGCTTCTTGTTCCCGGAAGACTACTTAATACACGCCACTCTGTAAATGACATAATTTTAGACATGGAGGTCATCTTGAGTGACAGCTTGACCATTACAACACAAATATGTCTATTCATCAGCAATTTCATAAAATAATATTTCTAGTCTAGACATGCTAGATTTGAAATAGTTTTAATTGACAATTGATCACAATATTATATATTTGGAATGGATCGACCCTCTAAGATTTTTTGTAGGTCCGCCCAAGATCGCCAATTTTTGCTAAAACTATGTCAAATTTATGGAAATTTTAAATGTCCAGCAATTATGCAAATATTCATACAATATTTAAGTTTCCTATCAAAACCTTGCATTCTCAGTACTTTCAGTACTTTGATTATGGTTAGATATTCTCCCTATAATGGAGTGTTGTATGGAAGACGGATGCGGCCCATTTCGACTTTTCGACTTTGCGACTTTTTCGCCCTGTTAATAAACCTTTCCACAAGGCGAAAAGTCGCAAACACGAAAAGTCGCAAACCCGAAGGCGAAAGTCGCAAAGTCGAGATTTTGGGGCGAAAATTTCGACTTTTCGTCACGATATATTGTCCAAAAATCTCGGGTTTTGCGACTTTTTCACCTTCGACTTTTCGTGTTTGCGACTTTTCGCCTCGAGATATAGTCTGGACAAGTTTATATGTAGGGGCCCCCATCTATATTTATAGCAAAAGAAAAAGGATCATCTGGCCTCCAGAATAACTTTATTATTTAACCGAAATAGTAAACGCATATGTCATTAGAAAGCGTCCACCTTGTATTTTTTTAAAACCGTAAAGATATCTAAAGATATTTAAATCGGAAACGCGAAATAAGTGATTAAATTAATAAAAACACATACATCTATCAGAATCACAAATTTGACCTATTTTAATCGCGGAAAAACACCTGGGCTAGGCATTATTTAATACAGTTTTGATCTGTAATAACTTGATATATTTTTTTTAGCTGAAGATAACTGCTTTCCAAAACAGTGAGGAAAATTAAAATCGTGTAAATTTTGGCAAAGTTATTAGCTGTATATATACGTTGAACTGTGTTTTTCTTTAACGCGGTTTGAACACCTGGCTCCCAAAATAATTTTATGAAGTACTTGAGAGATATTATTTGGGTTTAAAATATATTTAAAAGCCTACGTTATGTAGTTTATCTGAAATTAAAAATGAATAATATGTGTTGAATTGCTGAGGAAAGATAGTTTATATTTGTTAAATGTGTAATATACATAGGGTCCCATCTGAACGTTCATTGTTAAATCGTTTATTGTGTATATGCCGTTTGAACAATTCCACGAAGGATAATTGAAGTGGGTCTACGCAAGATTTATGGAACCATCCAATGGAAAGGGGCCCCTATTTGAGTTGTCACCCAAGACGGAACAGAATTTATTGTCACGCTTTACAAGGTCGTCAGTAAGGTCCGGTAATCTGCATTGGCAGTCGATTGTATTTATTGTTGATTCGCAGACTGGCATTTTTCGGCATTTTTCCTAACTTTCGGAAGCAATGAGCATAAAATTTGGTTCCCGGTTCCCCAGTTCCCGGCCCTTATTCGAATCGAATTGGGAAACCAGGTACTGGGAAACTAGGAAACTGGCTCCAGGTTCCCGGTTTCTAGTTCTCGATTCGAACCCAATGTAATTGAATACTATCGCCTTGGTTTTTCATATTGCACCTATCCCAGTTTCATGAAAAACGAGAAAGGGATGTTATAAAATTGGCAAAATGAAAAAGTAGGATGTTATTTTTCAGAGTTATGTCTCCGAAAATATCAATAACTATAATACTTTACACTTTTCCACATAATTTCAGCAGGCTTTAACTATCCCAGAAACAGTTTCCTTATTCGCAACCGAAATAGGGAAACAGGCTTCTAGTTTGCGGTTTCCCGATTCAAACCCAATAAGGAACTGAACAATTTTCACTTTTATTTTGCAATGCAAAATATCCCAGTTCCATAGTAAAACGACATGCGATGTTATAAAACACATGAAATAAACATGCAGTTAAATCACTTTACCACTCCGTTTCCTCCTGTGTTAGAGTGAATGGTTTAATGTTAACATTGGTTTAAGACAAGGATGTTCATTGTTTTCCAGTTCTTTTCAACCTATTCATCAATGATTTGGCTGTAGCAATTCAA
>JAWPHD010017911.1:0-42390 GCA_037043455.1 Cyrtodaria siliqua
GCAGCAAACCTGTATCAAGACACAACGTTAATCGCTTTTCAAGTGAGCCCAGAAGTTGCATGTACAAGCCATGACAAGCCAACAATGCGTTCCACCGTAAGTTTTTCATATGTATACGCACTTTCAACAGATATGCACACATCAGAAATGAAACGTGCACTCTATGGCACGCAGAATGATACTTGTTGACATTTCATTGCCAAGGGACGTAATACGTGTACGGGAAAATAGGAGAAACACAGAGATAACTTAGATTTTTACGCGATCTGATTTTACATATGATTATTATTCATAATAGTAATACGTATAGAATATGTACAATATTATCTGGCTTGTTGTTATGATTGTTAATATGACTATTGTTATAATTATTGCAGCAAACCTGTATCAAGACACAACGTTAATCGCTTCTCAATTGAGCCCAGAAGTTGCATGTACAAGCCATGACAAGCCAACAATGCGTTCCACCGTAAGTTTTTCATATGTATACGTACTTTCAACAGATATGCACAAGTCAGAAATGAAACGGGCACTCTATGGCACGCAGAATGATACTTGTTGACATTTCATTGCCAAGGGACGTAATACGTGTACGGGAAAATAGGAGAACAGAGATAACTTAGATTTTTACGCGATCTGATAGTACATATGATTATTATTCATAATAGTAATACGTGTAGAATATGTACAATATTATCTGGCTTGTTGTTATGATTGTTAATATGACTATTGTTATAATTATTGCAGCAAACCTGTATCAAGACACAACGTTAATCGCTTCTCAAGTGAGCCCAGAAGTTGCATGTACAAGCCATGACAAGCCAACAATGCGTTCAACCGTAAGTTTTTTATATGTATACGTACTTTCAACAGCTATGCACAAGTCAGAAATGAAACGGGCACTCTATGGCACGCAGAATGATACTTGTTGACATTTCATTGCCAAGGGACGTAATACGTGTACGGGAAAATAGGAGAAACACAGAGATAACTTAGATTTTTACGCGATCTGATAGTACATATGATTATTATTCATAATAGTAATACGTATAGAATATGTACAATATTATCTGGCTTGTTGTTATGATTGTTAATATGACTATTGTTATAATTATTGCAGCAAACCTGTATCAAGACACAACGTTAATCGCTTCTCAAGTGAGCCCAGAAGTTGCATGTACAAGCCATGACAAGCCAACAATGCGTTCCACCGTAAGTTTTTCATATGTATACATACTTTCAACAGATATGCACAAGTTAGAAATGAAACGGGCACTCTATGGCACGCAGAATGATACTTGTTGACATTTCATTGCCAAGGGACGTAATACGTGTACGGGAAAATAGGAGAACAGAGATAACTTAGATTTTTACGCGATCTGATAGTACATATGATTCTTATTCATAATAGTAATACGTATAGAATATGTACAATATTATCTGGCTTGTTGTTATGATTGTTAATATGACTATTGTTATAATTATTGCAGCAAACCTGTATCAAGACACAACGTTAATCGCTTCTCAAGTGAGCCCAGAAGTTGCATGTACAAGCCATGACAAGCCAACAATGCGTTCCACCGTAAGTTTTTCATATGTATACGTACTTTCAACAGATATGCACAAGTCAGAAATGAAACGGGCACTCTATGGCACGCAGAATGATACTTGTTGACATTTCATTGCCAAGGGACGTAATACGTGTACGGGAAAATAGGAGAAACACAGAGATAACTTAGATTTTTACGCGATCTGATAGTACATATGATTATTATTCATAATAGTAATACGTATAGAATATGTACAATATTATCTGGCTTGTTGTTATGATTGTTAATATGACTATTGTTATAATTATTGCAGCAAACCTGTATCAAGACACAACGTTAATCGCTTTTCAAGTGAGCCCAGAAGTTGCATGTACAAGCCATGACAAGCCAACAATGCGTTCCACCGTAAGTTTTTCATATGTATACGCACTTTCAACAGATATGCACAAGTCAGAAATGAAACGGGCACTCTATGGCACGCAGAATGATACTTGTTGACATTTCATTGCCAAGGGACGTAATACGTGTACGGGAAAATAGGAGAAACACAGAGATAACTTAGATTTTTACTCGATCTGATAGTACATATGATTATTATTCATAATAGTAATACGTATAGAATATGTACAATATTATCTGGCTTGTTGTTATGATTGTTAATATGACTATTGTTATAATTATTGCAGCAAACCTGTATCAAGACACAACGTTAATCGCTTTTCAAGTGAGCCCAGAAGTTGCATGTACAAGCCATGACAAGCCAACAATGCGTTCCACCGTAAGTTTTTCATATGTATACGCACTTTCAACAGATATGCACAAGTCAGAAATGAAACGGGCACTCTATGGCACGCAGAATGATACTTGTTGACATTTCATTGCCAAGGGACGTAATACGTGTACGGGAAAATAGGAGAAACACAGAGATAACTTAGATTTTTACTCGATCTGATAGTACATATGATTATTATTCATAATAGTAATACGTATAGAATATGTACAATATTATCTGGCTTGTTGTTATGATTGTTAATATGACTATTGTTATAATTATTGCAGCAAACCTGTATCAAGACACAACGTTAATCGCTTATCAAGTGAGCCCAGAAGTTGCATGTACAAGCCATGACAAGCCAACAATGCGTTCCACCGTAAGTTTTTCATATGTATACGCACTTTCAACAGATATGCACACATCAGAAATGAAACGTGCACTCTATGGCACGCAGAATGATACTTGTTGACATTTCATTGCCAAGGGACGTAATACGTGTACGGGAAAATAGGAGAAACACAGAGATAACTTAGATTTTTACGCGATCTGATAGTACATATGATTATTATTCATAATAGTAATACGTATAGAATATGTACACTATTATCTGGCTTGTTGTTATGATTGTTAATATGACTATTGTTATAATTATTGCAGCAAACCTGTATCAAGACACAACGTTAATCGCTTCTCAAGTGAGCCCAGAAGTTGCATGTACAAGCCATGACAAGCCAACAATGCGTTCCACCGTAAGTTTTTCATATGTATACATACTTTCAACAGATATGCACAAGTCAGAAATGAAACGGGCACTCTATGGCACGCAGAATGATACTTGTTGACATTTCATTGCCAAGGGACGTAATACGTGTACGGGAAAATAGGAGAACAGAGATAACTTAGATTTTTACGCGATCTGATAGTACATATGATTCTTATTCATAATAGTAATACGTATAGAATATGTACAATATTATCTGGCTTGTTGTTATGATTGTTAATATGACTATTGTTATAATTATTGCAGCAAACCTGTATCAAGACACAACGTTAATCGCTTCTCAAGTGAGCCCAGAAGTTGCATGTACTAGCCATGACAAGCCAACAATGCGTTCCACCGTAAGTTTTTCATATGTATACGCACTTTCAACAGATATGCACACATCAGAAATGAAACGTGCACTCTATGGCACGCAGAATGATACTTGTTGACATTTCATTGCCAAGGGACGTAATACGTGTACGGGAAAATAGGAGAAACACAGAGATAACTTAGATTTTTACGCGATCTGATAGTACATATGATTATTATTCATAATAGTAATACGTATAGAATATGTACAATATTATCTGGCTTGTTGTTATGATTGTTAATATGACTATTGTTATAATTATTGCAGCAAACCTGTATCAAGACACAACGTTAATCGCTTTTCAAGTGAGCCCAGAAGTTGCATGTACAAGCCATGACAAGCCAACAATGCGTTCCACCGTAAGTTTTTCATATGTATACGCACTTTCAACAGATATGCACACATCAGAAATGAAACGTGCACTCTATGGCACGCAGAATGATACTTGTTGACATTTCATTGCCAAGGGACGTAATACGTGTACGGGAAAATAGGAGAAACACAGAGATAACTTAGATTTTTACGCGATCTGATTTTACATATGATTATTATTCATAATAGTAATACGTATAGAATATGTACAATATTATCTGGCTTGTTGTTATGATTGTTAATATGACTATTGTTATAATTATTGCAGCAAACCTGTATCAAGACACAACGTTAATCGCTTCTCAAGTGAGCCCAGAAGTTGCATGTACAAGCCATGACAAGCCAACAATGCGTTCCACCGTAAGTTTTTCATATGTATACGTACTTTCAACAGATATGCACAAGTCAGAAATGAAACGGGCACTCTATGGCACGCAGAATGATACTTGTTGACATTTCATTGCCAAGGGACGTAATACGTGTACGGGAAAATAGGAGAACAGAGATAACTTAGATTTTTACGCGATCTGATAGTACATATGATTATTATTCATAATAGTAATACGTGTAGAATATGTACAATATTATCTGGCTTGTTGTTATGATTGTTAATATGACTATTGTTATAATTATTGCAGCAAACCTGTATCAAGACACAACGTTAATCGCTTCTCAAGTGAGCCCAGAAGTTGCATGTACAAGCCATGACAAGCCAACAATGCGTTCAACCGTAAGTTTTTTATATGTATACGTACTTTCAACAGCTATGCACAAGTCAGAAATGAAACGGGCACTCTATGGCACGCAGAATGATACTTGTTGACATTTCATTGCCAAGGGACGTAATACGTGTACGGGAAAATAGGAGAAACACAGAGATAACTTAGATTTTTACGCGATCTGATAGTACATATGATTATTATTCATAATAGTAATACGTATAGAATATGTACAATATTATCTGGCTTGTTGTTATGATTGTTAATATGACTATTGTTATAATTATTGCAGCAAACCTGTATCAAGACACAACGTTAATCGCTTCTCAAGTGAGCCCAGAAGTTGCATGTACAAGCCATGACAAGCCAACAATGCGTTCCACCGTAAGTTTTTCATATGTATACATACTTTCAACAGATATGCACAAGTTAGAAATGAAACGGGCACTCTATGGCACGCAGAATGATACTTGTTGACATTTCATTGCCAAGGGACGTAATACGTGTACGGGAAAATAGGAGAACAGAGATAACTTAGATTTTTACGCGATCTGATAGTACATATGATTCTTATTCATAATAGTAATACGTATAGAATATGTACAATATTATCTGGCTTGTTGTTATGATTGTTAATATGACTATTGTTATAATTATTGCAGCAAACCTGTATCAAGACACAACGTTAATCGCTTCTCAAGTGAGCCCAGAAGTTGCATGTACAAGCCATGACAAGCCAACAATGCGTTCCACCGTAAGTTTTTCATATGTATACGTACTTTCAACAGATATGCACAAGTCAGAAATGAAACGGGCACTCTATGGCACGCAGAATGATACTTGTTGACATTTCATTGCCAAGGGACGTAATACGTGTACGGGAAAATAGGAGAAACACAGAGATAACTTAGATTTTTACGCGATCTGATAGTACATATGATTATTATTCATAATAGTAATACGTATAGAATATGTACAATATTATCTGGCTTGTTGTTATGATTGTTAATATGACTATTGTTATAATTATTGCAGCAAACCTGTATCAAGACACAACGTTAATCGCTTTTCAAGTGAGCCCAGAAGTTGCATGTACAAGCCATGACAAGCCAACAATGCGTTCCACCGTAAGTTTTTCATATGTATACGCACTTTCAACAGATATGCACAAGTCAGAAATGAAACGGGCACTCTATGGCACGCAGAATGATACTTGTTGACATTTCATTGCCAAGGGACGTAATACGTGTACGGGAAAATAGGAGAAACACAGAGATAACTTAGATTTTTACTCGATCTGATAGTACATATGATTATTATTCATAATAGTAATACGTATAGAATATGTACAATATTATCTGGCTTGTTGTTATGATTGTTAATATGACTATTGTTATAATTATTGCAGCAAACCTGTATCAAGACACAACGTTAATCGCTTATCAAGTGAGCCCAGAAGTTGCATGTACAAGCCATGACAAGCCAACAATGCGTTCCACCGTAAGGTTTTTCATACGTATACATACTTTCAACAGATATGCACAAGTCAGAAATGAAACGGGCACTCTATGGCACGCAGAATGATACTTGTTGACATTTCATTGCCAAGGGACGTAATACGTGTACGGGAAAATAGGAGAACAGAGATAACTTAGATTTTTACGCGATCTGATAGTACATATGATTCTTATTCATAATAGTAATACGTATAGAATATGTACAATATTATCTGGCTTGTTGTTATGATTGTTAATATGACTATTGTTATAATTATTGCAGCAAACCTGTATCAAGACACAACGTTAATCGCTTCTCAAGTGAGCCCAGAAGTTGCATGTACAAGCCATGACAAGCCAACAATGCGTTCCACCGTAAGTTTTTCATATGTATACGTACTTTCAACAGATATGCACAAGTCAGAAATGAAACGGGCACTCTATGGCACGCAGAATGATACTTGTTGACATTTCATTGCCAAGGGACGTAATACGTGTACGGGAAAATAGGAGAACAGAGATAACTTAGATTTTTACGCGATCTGATAGTACATATGATTATTATTCATAATAGTAATACGTATAGAATATGTACAATATTATCTGGCTTGTTGTTATGATTGTTAATATGACTATTGTTATAATTATTGCAGCAAACCTGTATCAAGACACAACGTTAATCGCTTCTCAAGTAAGCCCAGAAGTTGCATGTACAAGCCATGACAAGCCAACAATGCGTTCCACCGTAAGTTTTTCATATGTATACGCACTTTCAACAGATATGCACACATCAGAAATGAAACGTGCACTCTATGGCACGCAGAATGATACTTGTTGACATTTCATTGCCAAGGGACGTAATACGTGTACGGGAAAATAGGAGAAACACAGAGATAACTTAGATTTTTACGCGATCTGATAGTACATATGATTATTATTCATAATAGTAATACGTATAGAATATGTACAATATTATCTGGCTTGTTGTTATGATTGTTAATATGACTATTGTTATAATTATTGCAGCAAACCTGTATCAAGACACAACGTTAATCGCTTCTCAAGTGAGCCCAGAAGTTGCATGTACAAGCCATGACAAGCCAACAATGCGTTCCACCGTAAGTTTTTCATATGTATACGCACTTTAAACAGATACGCACACGTCAGAAATGAAACGTGCACTCTATGGCACGCAGAATGATACTTGTTGACATTTCATTGCCAAGGGACGTAATACGTGTACGGGAAAATAGGAGAAACACAGAGATAACTTAGATTTTTACGCGATCTGATAGTACATATGATTATTATTCATAATAGTAATACGTATAGAATATGTACAATAGTATCTGGCTTGTTGTTATGATTGTTAATATGACTATTGTTATAATTATTGCAGCAAACCTGTATCAAGACACAACGTTAATCGCTTCTCAAGTGAGCCCAGAAGTTGCATGTACAAGCCATGACAAGCCAACAATGCGTTCCACCGTAAGTTTTTCATATGTATACGTACTTTCAACAGATATGCACAAGTCAGAAATGAAACGGGCACTCTATGGCACGCAGAATGATACTTGTTGACATTTCATTGCCAAGGGACGTAATACGTGTACGGGAAAATAGGAGAAACACAGAGATAACTTAGATTTTTACGCGATCTGATAGTACATATGATTATTATTCATAATAGTAATACGTATAGAATATGTACAATATTATCTGGCTTGTTGTTATGATTGTTAATATGACTATTGTTATAATTATTGCAGCAAACCTGTATCAAGACACAAGGTTAATCGCTTCTCAAGTGAGCCCAGAAGTTGCATGTACAAGCCATGACAAGCCAACAATGCATTCCACCGTAAGTTTTTCATATGTATACGCACTTTCAACAGATATGCACACATCAGAAATGAAACGTGCACTCTATGGCACGCAGAATGATACTTGTTGACATTTCATTGCCAAGGGACGTAATACGTGTACGGGAAAATAGGAGAAACACAGAGATAACTTAGATTTTTACGCGATCTGATAGTACAAATGATTATTATTCATAATAGTAATACGTATAGAATATGTACAATATTATCTGGCTTGTTGTTATGATTGTTAATATGACTATTGTTATAATTATTGCAGCAAACCGGTATCAAGACACAACGTTAATCGCTTCTCAAGTGAGCCCAGAAGTTGCATGTACAAGCCATGACAAGCCAACAATGCGTTCCACCGTAAGTTTTTCATATGTATACATACTTTCAACAGATATGCACAAGTCAGAAATGAAACGGGCACTCTATGGCACGCAGAATGATACTTGTTGACATTTCATTGCCAAGGGACGTAATACGTGTACGGGAAAATAGGAGAACAGAGATAACTTAGATTTTTACGCGATCTGATAGTACATATGATTCTTATTCATAATAGTAATACGTATAGAATATGTACAATATTATCTGGCTTGTTGTTATGATTGTTAATATGACTATTGTTATAATTATTGCAGCAAACCTGTATCAAGACACAACGTTAATCGCTTCTCAAGTGAGCCCAGAAGTTGCATGTACAAGCCATGACAAGCCAACAATGCGTTCCACCGTAAGTTTTTCATATGTATACGTACTTTCAACAGATATGCACAAGTCAGAAATGAAACGGGCACTCTATGGCACGCAGAATGATACTTGTTGACATTTCATTGCCAAGGGACGTAATACGTGTACGGGAAAATAGGAGAAACACAGAGATAACTTAGATTTTTACGCGATCTGATAGTACATATGATTATTATTCATAATAGTAATACGTATAGAATATGTACAATATTATCTGGCTTGTTGTTATGATTGTTAATATGACTATTGTTATAATTATTGCAGCAAACCTGTATCAAGACACAACGTTAATCGCTTTTCAAGTGAGCCCAGAAGTTGCATGTACAAGCCATGACAAGCCAACAATGCGTTCCACCGTAAGTTTTTCATATGTATACGCACTTTCAACAGATATGCACACATCAGAAATGAAACGTGCACTCTATGGCACGCAGAATGATACTTGTTGACATTTCATTGCCAAGGGACGTAATACGTGTACGGGAAAATAGGAGAAACACAGAGATATCTTAGATTTTTACGCGATCTGATAGTACATATGATTATTATTCATAATAGTAATACGTATAGAATATGTACAATATTATCTGGCTTGTTGTTATGATTGTTAATATGACTATTGTTATAATTATTGCAGCAAACCTGTATCAAGACACAACGTTAATCGCTTCTCAAGTGAGCCCAGAAGTTGCATGTACAAGCCATGACAAGCCAACAATGCGTTCCACCGTAAGTTTTTCATATGTATACGCACTTTAAACAGATACGCACACGTCAGAAATGAAACGTGCACTCTATGGCACGCAGAATGATACTTGTTGACATTTCATTGCCAAGGGACGTAATACGTGTACGGGAAAATAGGAGAAACACAGAGATAACTTAGATTTTTACGCGATCTGATAGTACATATGATTATTATTCATAATAGTAATACGTATAGAATATGTACAATATTATCTGGCTTGTTGTTATGATTGTTAATATGACTATTGTTATAATTATTGCAGCAAACCTGTATCAAGACACAACGTTAATCGCTTCTCAAGTGAGCCCAGAAGTTGCATGTACAAGCCATGACAAGCCAACAATGCGTTCCACCGTAAGTTTTTCATCTGTATACGCACTTTAAACAGATACGCACACGTCAGAAATGAAACGTGCACTCTATGGCACGCAGAATGATACTTGTTGACATTTCATTGCCAAGGGACGTAATACGTGTACGGGAAAATAGGAGAAACACAGAGATAACTTAGATTTTTACGCGATCTGATAGTACATATGATTCTTATTCATAATAGTAATACGTATAGAATATGTACAATATTATCTGGCTTGTTGTTATGATTGTTAATATGACTATTGTTATAATTATTGCAGCAAACCTGTATCAAGACACAACGTTAATCGCTTCTCAAGTGAGCCCAGAAGTTGCATGTACAAGCCATGACAAGCCAACAATGCGTTCCACCGTAAGTTTTTCATATGTATACGCACTTTCAACATATATGCACACATCAGAAATGAAACGTGCACTCTATGGCACGCAGAATGATACTTGTTGACATTTCATTGCCAAGGGACGTAATACGTGTACGGGAAAATAGGAGAAACACAGAGATAACTTAGATTTTTACGCGATCTGATAGTACATATGATTATTATTCATAATAGTAATACGTATAGAATATGTACACTATTATCTGGCTTGTTGTTATGATTGTTAATATGACTATTGTTATAATTATTGCAGCAAACCTGTATCAAGACACAACGTTAATCGCTTCTCAAGTGAGCCCAGAAGTTGCATGTACAAGCCATGACAAGCCAACAATGCGTTCCACCGTAAGTTTTTCATATGTATACATACTTTCAACAGATATGCACAAGTCAGAAATGAAACGGGCACTCTATGGCACGCAGAATGATACTTGTTGACATTTCATTGCCAAGGGACGTAATACGTGTACGGGAAAATAGGAGAACAGAGATAACTTAGATTTTTACGCGATCTGATAGTACATATGATTCTTATTCATAATAGTAATACGTATAGAATATGTACAATATTATCTGGCTTGTTGTTATGATTGTTAATATGACTATTGTTATAATTATTGCAGCAAACCTGTATCAAGACACAACGTTAATCGCTTCTCAAGTGAGCCCAGAAGTTGCATGTACAAGCCATGACAAGCCAACAATGCGTTCCACCGTAAGTTTTTCATATGTATACGCACTTTCAACAGATATGCACACATCAGAAATGAAACGTGCACTCTATGGCACGCAGAATGATACTTGTTGACATTTCATTGCCAAGGGACGTAATACGTGTACGGGAAAATAGGAGAAACACAGAGATAACTTAGATTTTTACGCGATCTGATAGTACATATGATTATTATTCATAATAGTAATACGTATAGAATATGTACAATATTATCTGGCTTGTTGTTATGATTGTTAATATGACTATTGTTATAATTATTGCAGCAAACCTGTATCAAGACACAACGTTAATCGCTTCTCAAGTGAGCCCAGAAGTTGCATGTACAAGCCATGACAAGCCAACAATGCGTTCCACCGTAAGTTTTTCATATGTATACGCACTTTAAACAGATACGCACACGTCAGAAATGAAACGTGCACTCTATGGCACGCAGAATGATACTTGTTGACATTTCATTGCCAAGGGACGTAATACGTGTACGGGAAAATAGGAGAAACACAGAGATAACTTAGATTTTTACGCGATCTGATAGTACATATGATTATTATTCATAATAGTAATACGTATAGAATATGTACAATATTATCTGGCTTGTTGTTATGATTGTTAATATGACTATTGTTATAATTATTGCAGCAAACCTGTATCAAGACACAACGTTAATCGCTTCTCAAGTGAGCCCAGAAGTTGCATGTACAAGCCATGACAAGCCAACAATGCGTTCCACCGTAAGTTTTTCATATGTATACGTACTTTCAACAGATATGCACAAGTCAGAAATGAAACGGGCACTCTATGGCACGCAGAATGATACTTGTTGACATTTCATTGCCAAGGGACGTAATACGTGTACGGGAAAATAGGAGAAACACAGAGATAACTTAGATTTTTACGCGATCTGATAGTACATATGATTATTATTCATAATAGTAATACGTATAGAATATGTACAATATTATCTGGCTTGTTGTTATGATTGTTAATATGACTATTGTTATAATTATTGCAGCAAACCTGTATCAAGACACAACGTTAATCGCTTCTCAAGTGAGCCCAGAAGTTGCATGTACAAGCCATGACAAGCCAACAATGCGTTCCACCGTAAGTTTTTCATCTGTATACGCACTTTAAACAGATACGCACACGTCAGAAATGAAACGTGCACTCTATGGCACGCAGAATGATACTTGTTGACATTTCATTGCCAAGGGACGTAATACGTGTACGGGAAAATAGGAGAAACACAGAGATAACTTAGATTTTTACGCGATCTGATAGTACATATGATTCTTATTCATAATAGTAATACGTATAGAATATGTACAATATTATCTGGCTTGTTGTTATGATTGTTAATATGACTATTGTTATAATTATTGCAGCAAACCTGTATCAAGACACAACGTTAATCGCTTCTCAAGTGAGCCCAGAAGTTGCATGTACAAGCCATGACAAGCCAACAATGCGTTCCACCGTAAGTTTTTCATATGTATACGTACTTTCAACAGATATGCACAAGTCAGAAATGAAACGGGCACTCTATGGCACGCAGAATGATACTTGTTGACATTTCATTGCCAAGGGACGTAATACGTGTACGGGAAAATAGGAGAACAGAGATAACTTAGATTTTTACGCGATCTGATAGTACATATGATTATTATTCATAATAGTAATACGTATAGAATATGTACATTATTATCTGGCTTGTTGTTATGATTGTTAATATGACTATTGTTATAATTATTGCAGCAAACCTGTATCAAGACACAACGTTAATCGCTTCTCAAGTGAGCCCAGAAGTTGCATGTACAAGCCATGACAAGCCAACAATGCGTTCCACCGTAAGTTTTTCATATGTATACGTACTTTCAACAGATATGCACAAGTCAGAAATGAAACGGGCACTCTATGGCACGCAGAATGATACTTGTTGACATTTCATTGCCAAGGGACGTAATACGTGTACGGGAAAATAGGAGAAACACAGAGATAACTTAGATTTTTACGCGATCTGATAGTACATATGATTATTATTCATAATAGTAATACGTATAGAATATGTACAATATTATCTGGCTTGTTGTTATGATTGTTAATATGACTATTGTTATAATTATTGCAGCAAACCTGTATCAAGACACAACGTTAATCGCTTCTCAAGTGAGCCCAGAAGTTGCATGTACAAGCCATGACAAGCCAACAATGCGTTCCACCGTAAGTTTTTCATATGTATACATACTTTCAACAGATATGCACAAGTCAGAAATGAAACGGGCACTCTATGGCACGCAGAATGATACTTGTTGACATTTCATTGCCAAGGGACGTAATACGTGTACGGGAAAATAGGAGAACAGAGATAACTTAGATTTTTACGCGATCTGATAGTACATATGATTCTTATTCATAATAGTAATACGTATAGAATATGTACAATATTATCTGGCTTGTTGTTATGATTGTTAATATGACTATTGTTATAATTATTGCAGCAAACCTGTATCAAGACACAACGTTAATCGCTTCTCAAGTGAGCCCAGAAGTTGCATGTACAAGCCATGACAAGCCAACAATGCGTTCCACCGTAAGTTTTCATATGTATACGTACTTTCAACAGATATGCACAAGTCAGAAATGAAACGGGCACTCTATGGCACGCAGAATGATACTTGTTGACATTTCATTGCCAAGGGACGTAATACGTGTACGGGAAAATAGGACAAACAGAGATAACTTAGATTTTTACGCGATCTGATAGTACATATGATTATTATTCATAAGAGTAATACGTATAGAATATGTACAATATTATCTGGCTTGTTGTTATGATTGTTAATATGACTATTGTTATAATTATTGCAGCAAACCTGTATCAAGACACAACGTTAATCGCTTCTCAAGTGAGCCCAGAAGTTGCATGTACAAGCCATGACAAGCCAACAATGCGTTCCACCGTAAGTTTTTCATATGTATACGTACTTTCAACAGATATGCACAAGTCAGAAATGAAACGGGCACTCTATGGCACGCAGAATGATACTTGTTGACATTTCATTGCCAAGGACGTAATACGTGTACGGGAAAATAGGACAAACAGAGATAACTTAGATTTTTACGCGATCTGATAGTACATATGATTATTATTCATAATAGTAATACGTAAAGAATATGTACAATATTATCTGGCTTGTTGTTATGATTGTTAATATGACTATTGTTATAATTATTGCAGCAAACCTGTATCAAGACACAACGTTAATCGCTTTTCAAGTGAGACCAGAAGTTGCATGTACAAGCCATGACAAGCCAACAATGCGTTCCACCGTAAGTTTTTCATATGTATACGCACTTTCAACAGATATGCACACATCAGAAATGAAACGTGCACTCTATGGCACGCAGAATGATACTTGTTGACATTTCATTGCCAAGGGACGTAATACGTGTACGGGAAAATAGGACAAACAGAGATAACTTAGATTTTTACGCGATCTGATAGTACATATGATTATTATTCATAATAGTAATACGTAAAGAATATGTACAATATTATCCGGCTTGTTGTTATGATTGTTAATATGACTATTGTTATAATTATTGCAGCAAACCTGTATAAAGACACAACGTTAATCGCTTTTCAAGTGAGACCAGAAGTTGCATGTACAAGCCATGACAAGCCAACAATGCGTTCCATCGTAAGTTTTTCATATGTATACGCACTTTCAACAGATATGCACACATCAGAAATGAAACGTGCACTCTATGGCACGCAGAATGATACTTGTTGACATTTCATTGCCAAGGGACGTAATACGTGTACGGAAAAATAGGACAAACAGAGATAACTTAGATTTTTACGCGATCTGATAGTACATATGATTATTATTCATAATAGTAATACGTATAGAATATGTACAATATTATCTGGCTTGTTGTTATGATTGTTAATATGACTATTGTTATAATTATTGTAGCAAACCTGTATCAAGACACAACGTTAATCGCTTCTCAAGTGAGCCCAGAAGTTGCATGTACAAGCCATGACAAGCCAACAATGCGTTCCACCGTAAGTTTTTCATATGTATACGTACTTTCAACAGATATGCACAAGTCAGAAATGAAACGGGCACTCTATGGCACGCAGAATCAAACTTGTTGACATTTCATTGCCAAGGGACGTAATACGTGTACGGGAAAATAGGACAAACAGAGATAACTTAGATTTTTACGCGATCTGATAGTACATATGATTATTATTCATAAGAGTAATACGTATAGAATATGTACAATATTATCTGGCTTGTTGTTATGATTGTTAATATGACTATTGTTATAATTATTGCAGCAAACCTGTATCAAGACACAACGTTAATCGCTTCTCAAGTGAGCCCAGAAGTTGCATGTACAAGCCATGACAAGCCAACAATGCGTTCCACCGTAAGTTTTTCATATGTATACGTACTTTCAACAGATATGCACAAGTCAGAAATGAAACGGGCACTCTATGGCACGCAGAATGATACTTGTTGACATTTCATTGCCAAGGGACGTAATACGTGTACGGAAAAATAGGACAAACAGAGATAACTTAGATTTTTACGCGATCTGATAGTACATATGATTATTATTCATAATAGTAATACGTAAAGAATATGTACAATATTATCTGGCTTGTTGTTATGATTGTTAATATGACTATTGTTATAATTATTGCAGCAAACCTGTATCAAGACACAACGTTAATCGCTTCTCAAGTGAGCCCAGAAGTTGCATGTACAAGCCATGACAAGCCAACAATGCGTTCCACCGTAAGTTTTTCATATGTATACGTACTTTCAACAGATATGCACAAGTCAGAAATGAAACGGGCACTCTATGGCACGCAGAATGATACTTGTTGACATTTCCTTGCCAAGGGACGTAATACGTGTACGGAAAAATAGGACAAACAGAGATAACTTTGATTTTTACGCGATCTGATAGTACATATGATTATTATTCATAATAGTAATACGTATAGAATATGTACAATATTATCTTGCTTGTTGTTATGATTGTTAATATGACTATTGTTATAATTATTGCAGCAAACCTGTATCAAGACACAACGTTAATCGCTTCTCAAGTGAGCCCAGAAGTTGCATGTACAAGCCATGACAAGCCAACATTGCGTTCCACCGTAAGTTTATCATATGTATACGTACTTTCAACAGATATGCACAAGTCAGAAATGAAACGGGCACTCTATGGCACGCAGAATGATACTTGTTGACATTTCATTGCCAAGGGACGTAATACGTGTACGGGAAAATAGGAGAAACAGTGATAACTTAGATTTTTACGCGATCTGATAGTACATATGATTATTATTCATAATAGTAATACGTATAGAATATGTACAATATTATCTGGCTGGTTGTTATGATTGTTAATATGACTATTGTTATAATTATTGTAGCAAACCTGTATCAAGACACAACGTTAATCGCTTCTCAAGTGAGCCCAGAAGTTGCATGTACAAGCCATGACAAGCCAACAATGCGTTCCACCGTAAGTTTTTCATATGTATACGCACTTTCAACAGATATGCACACATCAGAAATGAAACGTGCACTCTATGGCACGCAGCATGATACTTGTTGACATTTCATTGCCAAGGGACGTAATACGTGTACGGGAAAATAGGACAAACAGAGATAACTTAGATTTTTACGCGATCTGATAGTACATATGATTATTATTCATAAGAGTAATACGTATAGAATATGTACAATATTATCTGGCTTATTGTTATGATTGTTAATATGACTATTGTTATAATTATTGCAGCAAACCTGTATCAAGACACAACGTTAATCGCTTCTCAAGTGAGCCCAGAAGTTGCATGTACAAGCCATGACAAGCCAACAATGCGTTCCACCGTAAGTTTTTCATATGTATACGTACTTTCAACAGATATGCACAAGTCAGAAATGAAACGGGCACTCTATGGCACGCAGAATGATACTTGTTGACATTTCATTGCCAAGGGACGTAATACGTGTACGGGAAAATAGGACAAACAGAGATAACTTAGATTTTTACGCGATCTGATAGTACATATGATTATTATTCATAATAGTAATACGTAAAGAATATGTACAATATTATCTGGCTTGTTGTTATGATTGTTAATATGACTATTGTTATAATTATTGCAGCAAACCTGTATCAAGACACAACGTTAATCGCTTTTCAAGTGAGACCAGAAGTTGCATGTACAAGCCATGACAAGCCAACAATGCGTTCCACCGTAAGTTTTTCATATGTATACGCACTTTCAACAGATATGCACACATCAGAAATGAAACGTGCACTCTATGGCACGCAGAATGATACTTGTTGACATTTCATTGCCAAGGGACGTAATACGTGTACGGGAAAATAGGACAAACAGAGATAACTTAGATTTTTACGCGATCTGATAGTACATATGATTATTATTCATAAGAGTAATACGTATAGAATATGTACAATATTATCTGGCTTATTGTTATGATTGTTAATATGACTATTGTTATAATTATTGCAGCAAACCTGTATCAAGACACAACGTTAATCGCTTCTCAAGTGAGCCCAGAAGTTGCATGTACAAGCCATGACAAGCCAACAATGCGTTCCACCGTAAGTTTTTCATATGTATACGTACTTTCAACAGATATGCACAAGTCAGAAATGAAACGGGCACTCTATGGCACGCAGAATGATACTTGTTGACATTTCATTGCCAAGGGACGTAATACGTGTACGGGAAAATAGGACAAACAGAGATAACTTAGATTTTTACGCGATCTGATAGTACATATGATTATTATTCATAATAGTAATACGTAAAGAATATGTACAATATTATCTGGCTTGTTGTTATGATTGTTAATATGACTATTGTTATAATTATTGCAGCAAACCTGTATCAAGACACAACGTTAATCGCTTTTCAAGTGAGACCAGAAGTTGCATGTACAAGCCATGACAAGCCAACAATGCGTTCCACCGTAAGTTTTTCATATGTATACGCACTTTCAACAGATATGCACACATCAGAAATGAAACGTGCACTCTATGGCACGCAGAATGATACTTGTTGACATTTCATTGCCAAGGGACGTAATACGTGTACGGAAAAATAGGACAAACAGAGATAACTTAGATTTTTACGCGATCTGATAGTACATATGATTATTATTCATAATAGTAATACGTAAAGAATATGTACAATATTATCCGGCTTGTTGTTATGATTGTTAATATGACTATTGTTATAATTATTGCAGCAAACCTGTATCAAGACACAACGTTAATCGCTTCTCAAGTGAGCCCAGAAGTTGCATGTACAAGCCATGACAAGCCAACAATGCGTTCCACCGTAAGTTTTTCATATGTATACGTACTTTCAACAGATATGCACAAGTCAGAAATGAAACGGGCACTCTATGGCACGCAGAATGATACTTGTTGACATTTCCTTGCCAAGGGACGTAATACGTGTACGGAAAAATAGGACAAACAGAGATAACTTAGATTTTTACGCGATCTGATAGTACATATGATTATTATTCATAATAGTAATACGTATAGAATATGTACAATATTATCTGGCTTGTTGTTATGATTGTTAATATGACTATTGTTATAATTATTGCAGCAAACCTGTATCAAGACACAACGTTAATCGCTTCTCAAGTGAGCCCAGAAGTTGCATGTACAAGCCATGACAAGCCAACAATGCGTTCCACCGTAAGTTTTTCATATGTATACGTTCTTTCAACAGATATGCACAAGTCAGAAATGAAACGGGCACTCTATGGCACGCAGAATGATACTTGTTGACATTTCATTGCCAAGGGACGTAATACGTGTACGGGAAAATAGGACAAACAGAGATAACTTAGATTTTTACGCGATCTGATAGTACATATGATTATTATTCATAATAGTAATACGTAAAGAATATGTACAATATTATCTGGCTTGTTGTTATGATTGTTAATATGACTATTGTTATAATTATTGCAGCAAACCTGTATCAAGACACAACGTTAATCGCTTTTCAAGTGAGACCAGAAGTTGCATGTACAAGCCATGACAAGCCAACAATGCGTTCCACCGTAAGTTTTTCATATGTATACGCACTTTCAACAGATATGCACACATCAGAAATGAAACGTGCACTCTATGGCACGCAGAATGATACTTGTTGACATTTCATTGCCAAGGGACGTAATACGTGTACGGAAAAATAGGACAAACAGAGATAACTTAGATTTTTACGCGATCTGATAGTACATATGATTATTATTCATAATAGTAATACGTAAAGAATATGTACAATATTATCCGGCTTGTTGTTATGATTGTTAATATGACTATTGTTATAATTATTGCAGCAAACCTGTATCAAGACACAACGTTAATCGCTTCTCAAGTGAGCCCAGAAGTTGCATGTACAAGCCATGACAAGCCAACAATGCGTTCCACCGTAAGTTTTTCATATGTATACGTACTTTCAACAGATATGCACAAGTCAGAAATGAAACGGGCACTCTATGGCACGCAGAATGATACTTGTTGACATTTCCTTGCCAAGGGACGTAATACGTGTACGGAAAAATAGGACAAACAGAGATAACTTAGATTTTTACGCGATCTGATAGTACATATGATTATTATTCATAATAGTAATACGTATAGAATATGTACAATATTATCTGGCTTGTTGTTATGATTGTTAATATGACTATTGTTATAATTATTGCAGCAAACCTGTATCAAGACACAACGTTAATCGCTTCTCAAGTGAGCCCAGAAGTTGCATGTACAAGCCATGACAAGCCAACAATGCGTTCCACCGTAAGTTTTTCATATGTATACGCACTTTCAACAGATATGCACACATCAGAAATGAAACGGGCACTCTATGGCACGCAGAATGATACTTGTTGACATTTCATTGCCAAGGGACGTAATACGTGTACGGGAAAATAGGAGAAACAGAGATCACTTAGATTTTTACGCGATCTGATAGTACATATGATTATTATTCATAAGAGTAATACGTATAGAATATGTACAATATTATCTGGCTTGTTGTTATGATTGTTAATATGACTATTGTTATAATTATTGCAGCAAACCTGTATCAAGACACAACGTTAATCGCTTCTCAAGTGAGCCCAGAAGTTGCATGTACAAGCCATGACAAGCCAACAATGCGTTCCACCGTAAGTTTTTCATATGTATACGTACTTTCAACAGATATGCACAAGTCAGAAATGAAACGGGCACTCTATGGCACGCAGAATGATACTTGTTGACATTTCATTGCCAAGGGACGTAATACGTGTACGGGAAAATAGGACAAACAGAGATAACTTAGATTTTTACGCGATCTGATAGTACATATGATTATTATTCATAATAGTAATACGTATAGAATATGTACAATATTATCTGGCTTGTTGTTATGATTGTTAATATGACTATTGTTATAATTATTGCAGCAAACCTGTATCAAGACACAACGTTAATCGCTTCTCAAGTGAGCCCAGAAGTTGCATGTACAAGCCATGACAAGCCAACAATGCGTTCCACCGTAAGTTTTTCATATGTATACGCACTTTCAACAGATATGCACACATCAGAAATGAAACGGGCACTCTATGGCACGCATAATGATACTTGTTGACATTTCATTGCCAAGGGACGTAATACGTGTACGGGAAAATAGGAGAAACAGAGATCACTTAGATTTTTACGCGATCTGATAGTACATATGATTATTATTCATAATTGTAATACGTATAGAATATGTTCAATATTATCTGCTTGTTGTTATGATTGTTAATATGACTATTGTTATAATTATTGCAGCAAACCTGTATCAAGACACAACGTTAATCGCTTTTCAAGTGAGCCCAGAAGTTGCATGTACAAGCCATGACAAGCCAACAATGCGTTCCACCGTAAGTTTTTCATATGTATACGCACTTTCAACAGATATGCACACATCAGAAATGAAACGTGCACTCTATGGCACGCAGAATGATACTTGTTGACATTTCATTGCCAAGGGACGTAATACGTGTACGGGAAAATAGGAGAAACAGAGATCACTTAGATTTTTACGCGATCTGATAGTACATATGATTATTATTCATAAGAGTAATACGTATAGAATATGTACAATATTATCTGGCTTGTTGTTATGATTGTTAATATGACTATTGTTATAATTATTGCAGCAAACCTGTATCAAGACACAACGTTAATCGCTTCTCAAGTGAGCCCAGAAGTTGCATGTACAAGCCATGACAAGCCAACAATGCGTTCCACCGTAAGTTTTTCATATGTATACGTACTTTCAACAGATATGCACAAGTCAGAAATGAAACGGGCACTCTATGGCACGCAGAATGATACTTGTTGACATTTCATTGCCAAGGGACGTAATACGTGTACGGGAAAATAGGAGAACAGAGATAACTTAGATTTTTACGCGATCTGATAGTACATATGATTATTATTCATAATAGTAATACGTATAGAATATGTACAATATTATCTGGCTTGTTGTTATGATTGTTAATATTACTATTGTTATAATTATTGCAGCAAACCTGTATCAAGACACAACGTTAATCGCTTCTCAAGTGAGCCCAGAAGTTGCATGTACAAGCCATGACAAGCCAACATTGCGTTCCACCGTAAGTTTATCATATGTATACGTACTTTCAACAGATATGCACAAGTCAGAAATGAAACGGGCACTCTATGACACGCAGAATGATACTTGTTGACATTTCATTGCCAAGGGACGTAATACGTGTACGGGAAAATAGGAGAAACAGTGATAACTTAGATTTTTACGCGATCTGATAGTACATATGATTATTATTCATAATAGTAATACGTATAGAATATGTACAATATTATCTGGCTTGTTGTTATGATTGTTAATATGACTATTGTTATAATTATTGTAGCAAACCTGTATCAAGACACAACGTTAATCGCTTCTCAAGTGAGCCCAGAAGTTGCATGTACAAGCCATGACAAGCCAACATTGCGTTCCACCGTAGGTTTATCATATGTATACGTACTTTCAACAGATATGCACAAGTCAGAAATGAAACGGGCACTCTATGGCACGCCGAATGATACTTGTTGACATTTCATTGCCAAGGGACGTAATACGTGTACGGGAAAATAGGACAAACAGAGATAACTTAGATTTTTACGCGATCTGATAGTACATATGATTATTATTCATAATAGTAATACGTATAGAATATGTTCAATATTATCTGGCTTGTTGTTATGATTGTTAATATGACTATTGTTATAATTATTGCAGCAAACCTGTATCAAGACACAACGTTAATCGCTTTTCAAGTGAGCCCAGAAGTTGCATGTACAAGCCATGACAAGCCAACAATGCGTTCCACCGTAAGTTTTTCATATGTATACGCACTTTCAACAGATATGCACACATCAGAAATGAAACATGCACTCTATGGCACGCAGAATGATACTTGTTGACATTTCATTGCCAAGGGACGAAATACGTGTACGGGAAAATAGGACAAACAGAGATAACTTAGATTTTTACGCGATCTGATAGTACATATGATTATTATTCATAATAGTAATACGTAAAGAATATGTACAATATTATCTGGCTTGTTGTTATGATTGTTAATATGACTATTGTTATAATTATTGCAGCAAACCTGTATCAAGACACAACGTTAATCGCTTCTCAAGTGAGCCCAGAATATGCATGTACAAGCCATGACAAGCCAACAATGCGTTCCACCGTAAGTTTTTCATATGTATACATACTTTCAACAGATATGCACAAGTCAGAAATGAAACGGGCACTCTATGGCACGCAGAATGATACTTGTTGACATTTCATTGCCAAGGGACGTAATACGTGTACGGGAAAATAGGACAAACAGAGATAACTTAGATTTTTACGCGATCTGATAGTACATATGATTATTATTCATAATAGTAATACGTATAGAATATGTACAATATTATCTGGCTTGTTGTTATGATTGTTAATATGACTATTGTTATAATTATTGCAGCAAACCTGTATCAAGACACAACGTTAATCGCTTCTCAAGTGAGCCCAGAAGTTGCATGTACAAGCCATGACAAGCCAACAATGCGTTCCACCGTAAGTTTTTCATATGTATACGCACTTTCAACAGATATGCACACATCAGAAATGAAACGGGCACTCTATGGCACGCAGAATGATACTTGTTGACATTTCATTGCCAAGGGACGTAATACGTGTACGGGAAAATAGGAGAAACAGAGATCACTTAGATTTTTACGCGATCTGATAGTACATATGATTATTATTCATAAGAGTAATACGTATAGAATATGTACAATATTATCTGGCTTGTTGTTATGATTGTTAATATGACTATTGTTATAATTATTGCAGCAAACCTGTATCAAGACACAACGTTAATCGCTTCTCAAGTGAGCCCAGAAGTTGCATGTACAAGCCATGACAAGCCAACAATGCGTTCCACCGTAAGTTTTTCATATGTATACGTACTTTCAACAGATATGCACAAGTCAGAAATGAAACGGGCACTCTATGGCACGCAGAATGATACTTGTTGACATTTCATTGCCAAGGGACGTAATACGTGTACGGGAAAATAGGACAAACAGAGATAACTTAGATTTTTACGCGATCTGATAGTACATATGATTATTATTCATAATAGTAATACGTATAGAATATGTACAATATTATCTGGCTTGTTGTTATGATTGTTAATATGACTATTGTTATAATTATTGCAGCAAACCTGTATCAAGACACAACGTTAATCGCTTCTCAAGTGAGCCCAGAAGTTGCATGTACAAGCCATGACAAGCCAACAATGCGTTCCACCGTAAGTTTTTCATATGTATACGCACTTTCAACAGATATGCACACATCAGAAATGAAACGGGCACTCTATGGCACGCATAATGATACTTGTTGACATTTCATTGCCAAGGGACGTAATACGTGTACGGGAAAATAGGAGAAACAGAGATCACTTAGATTTTTACGCGATCTGATAGTACATATGATTATTATTCATAATTGTAATACGTATAGAATATGTTCAATATTATCTGGCTTGTTGTTATGATTGTTAATATGACTATTGTTATAATTATTGCAGCAAACCTGTATCAAGACACAACGTTAATCGCTTTTCAAGTGAGCCCAGAAGTTGCATGTACAAGCCATGACAAGCCAACAATGCGTTCCACCGTAAGTTTTTCATATGTATACGCACTTTCAACAGATATGCACACATCAGAAATGAAACGTGCACTCTATGGCACGCAGAATGATACTTGTTGACATTTCATTGCCAAGGGACGTAATACGTGTACGGGAAAATAGGAGAAACAGAGATCACTTAGATTTTTACGCGATCTGATAGTACATATGATTATTATTCATAATAGTAATACGTATAGAATATGTACAATATTATCTGGCTTGTTGTTATGATTGTTAATATTACTATTGTTATAATTATTGCAGCAAACCTGTATCAAGACACAACGTTAATCGCTTCTCAAGTGAGCCCAGAAGTTGCATGTACAAGCCATGACAAGCCAACATTGCGTTCCACCGTAAGTTTATCATATGTATACGTACTTTCAACAGATATGCACAAGTCAGAAATGAAACGGGCACTCTATGACACGCAGAATGATACTTGTTGACATTTCATTGCCAAGGGACGTAATACGTGTACGGGAAAATAGGAGAAACAGTGATAACTTAGATTTTTACGCGATCTGATAGTACATATGATTATTATTCATAATAGTAATACGCATAGAATATGTACAATATTATCTGGCTTGTTGTTATGATTGTTAATATTACTATTGTTATAATTATTGCAGCAAACCTGTATCAAGACACAACGTTAATCGCTTCTCAAGTGAGCCCAGAAGTTGCATGTACAAGCCATGACAAGCCAACATTGCGTTCCACCGTAAGTTTATCATATGTATACGTACTTTCAACAGATATGCACAAGTCAGAAATGAAACGGGCACTCTATGACACGCAGAATGATACTTGTTGACATTTCATTGCCAAGGGACGTAATACGTGTACGGGAAAATAGGAGAAACAGTGATAACTTAGATTTTTACGCGATCTGATAGTACATATGATTATTATTCATAATAGTAATACGTATAGAATATGTACAATATTATCTGGCTTGTTGTTATGATTGTTAATATGACTATTGTTATAATTATTGTAGCAAACCTGTATCAAGACACAACGTTAATCGCTTCTCAAGTGAGCCCAGAAGTTGCATGTACAAGCCATGACAAGCCAACAATGCGTTCCACCGTAAGTTTTTCATATGTATACGTACTTTTAACAGATATGCACAAGTCAGAAATGAAACGGGCACTCTATGGCACGCAGAATGATACTTGTTGACATTTCATTGCCAAGGGACGTAATACGTGTACGGGAAAATAGGAGAAACAGAGATAACTTAGATTTTTACGCGATCTGATAGTACATATGATTATTATTCATAAGAGTAATACGTATAGAATATGTACAATATTATCTAGCTTGTTGTTATGATTGTTAATATGACTATTGTTATAATTATTGCAGCAAACCTGTATCAAGACACAACGTTAATCGCTTCTCAAGTGAGCCCAGAAGTTGCATGTACAAGCCATGACAAGCCAACAATGCGTTCCACCGTAAGTTTTTCATATGTATACGTACTTTCAACAGATATGCACAAGTCAGAAATGAAACGGGCACTCTATGGCACGCAGAATGATACTTGTTTACATTTCATTGCCAAGGGACGTAATACGTGTACGGGAAAATAGGAGTAACAGAGATAACTTAATTTTTTACGCGATCTGATAGTACATATGATTATTATTCATAATAGTAATACGTATAGAATATGTACAATATTATCTGGCTTGTTGTTATGATTGTTAATATGACTATTGTTATAATTATTGCAGCAAACCTGTATCAAGACACAACGTTAATCGCTTTTCAAGTGAGCCCAGAAGTTGCATGTACAAGCCATGACAAGCCAACAATGCGTTCCACCGTAAGTTTTTCATATGTATACGCACTTTCAACAGATATGCACACATCAGAAATGAAACGTGCACTCTATGGCACGCAGAATGATACTTGTTGACATTTCATTGCCAAGGGACGTAATACGTGTACGGGAAAATAGGACAAACAGAGATAACTTAGATTTTTACGCGATCTGATAGTACATATGATTATTATTCATAACAGTAATACGTAAAGAATATGTACAATATTATCTGGCTTGTTGTTATGATTGTTAATATGACTATTGTTATAATTATTGCAGCAAACCTGTATCAAGACACAACGTTAATCGCTTCTCAAGTGAGCCCAGAAGTTGCATGTACAAGCCATGACAAGCCAACATTGCGTTCCACCGTAAGTTTATCATATGTATACGTACTTTCAACAGATATGCACAAGTCAGAAATGAAACGGGCACTCTATGGCACGCAGAATGATACTTGTTGACATTTCATTGCCAAGGGACGTAATACGTGTACGGGAAAATAGGACAAACAGAGATAACTTAGATTTTTACGCGATCTGATAGTACATATGATTATTATTCATAATTGTAATACGTATAGAATATGTTCAATATTATCTGGCTTGTTGTTATGATTGTTAATATGACTATTGTTATAATTATTGCAGCAAACCTGTATCAAGACACAACGTTAATCGCTTTTCAAGTGAGCCCAGAAGTTGCATGTACAAGCCATGACAAGCCAACAATGCGTTCCACCGTAAGTTTTTCATATGTATACGCACTTTCAACAGATATGCACACATCAGAAATGAAACGTGCACTCTATGGCACGCAGAATGATACTTTTTGACATTTCATTGCCAAGGGACGTAATACGTGTACGGGAAAATAGGACAAACAGAGATAACTTAGATTTTTACGCGAAATGATAGTACATATGATTATTATTCATAATAGTAATACGTAAAGAATATGTACAATATTATCTGGCTTGTTGTTATGATTGTTAATATGACTATTGTTATAATTATTGCAGCAAACCTGTATCAAGACACAACGTTAATCGCTTCTCAAGTGAGCCCAGAAGTTGCATGTACAAGCCATGACAAGCCAACAATGCGTTCCACCGTAAGTTTTTCATATGTATACGTACTTTCAACAGATATGCACAAGTCAGAAATGAAACGTGCACTCTATGGCACGCAGAATGATACTTGTTGACATTTCATTGCCAAGGGACGTAATACGTGTACGGGAAAATAGGACAAACAGAGATAACTTAGATTTTTACGCGATCTGATAGTACATATGATTATTATTCATAATAGTAATACGTATAGAATATGTACAATATTATCTGGCTTGTTGTTATGATTGTTAATATGACTATTGTTATAATTATTGCAGCAAACCTGTATCAAGACACAACGTTAATCGCTTCTCAAGTGAGCCCAGAAGTTGCATGTACAAGCCATGACAAGCCAACAATGCGTTCCACCGTAAGTTTTTCATATGTATACGCACTTTCAACAGATATGCACACATCAGAAATGAAACGGGCACTCTATGGCACGCAGAATGATACTTGTTGACATTTCATTGCCAAGGGACGTAATACGTGTACGGGAAAATAGGACAAACAGAGATCACTTAGATTTTTACGCGATCTGATAGTACATATGATTATTATTCATAAGAGTAATACGTATAGAATATGTACAATATTATCTGGCTTGTTGTTATGATTGTTAATATGACTATTGTTATAATTATTGCAGCAAACCTGTATCAAGACACAACGTTAATCGCTTCTCAAGTGAGCCCAGAAGTTGCATGTACAAGCCATGACAAGCCAACAATACGTTCCACCGTAAGTTTTTCATATATATACGTACTTTCAACAGATATGCACAAGTCAGAAATGAAACGGGCACTCTATGGCACGCAGAATGATACTTGTTGACATTTCATTGCCAAGGGACGTAATACGTGTACGGGAAAATAGGACAAACAGAGATAACTTAGATTTTTACGCGGTCTGATAGTACATATGATTATTATTCATAACAGTAATACGTAAAGAATATGTACAATATTATCTGGCTTGTTGTTATGATTGTTAATATGACTATTGTTATAATTATTGCAGCAAACCTGTATCAAGACACAACGTTAATCGCTTCTCAAGTGAGCCCAGAAGTTGCATGTACAAGCCATGACAAGCCAACATTGCGTTCCACCGTAAGTTTATCATATGTATACGTACTTTCAACAGATATGCACAAGTCAGAAATGAAACGGGCACTCTATGGCACGCAGAATGATACTTGTTGACATTTCATTGCCAAGGGACGTAATACGTGTACGGGAAAATAGGACAAACAGAGATAACTTAGATTTTTACGCGATCTGATAGTACATATGATTATTATTCATAATTGTAATACGTATAGAATATGTTCAATATTATCTGGCTTGTTGTTATGATTGTTAATATGACTATTGTTATAATTATTGCAGCAAACCTGTATCAAGACACAACGTTAATCGCTTTTCAAGTGAGCCCAGAAGTTGCATGTACAAGCCATGACAAGCCAACAATGCGTTCCACCGTAAGTTTTTCATATGTATACGCACTTTCAACAGATATGCACACATCAGAAATGAAACGTGCACTCTATGGCACGCAGAATGATACTTGTTGACATTTCATTGCCAAGGGACGTAATACGTGTACGGGAAAATAGGACAAACAGAGATCACTTAGATTTTTACGCGATCTGATAGTACATATGATTATTATTCATAAGAGTAATACGTATAGAATATGTACAATATTATCTGGCTTGTTGTTATGATTGTTAATATGACTATTGTTATAATTATTGCAGCAAACCTGTATCAAGACACAACGTTAATCGCTTCTCAAGTGAGCCCAGAAGTTGCATGTACAAGCCATGACAAGCCAACAATGCGTTCCACCGTAAGTTTTTCATATGTATACGTACTTTCAACAGATATGCACAAGTCAGAAATGAAACGGGCACTCTATGGCACGCAGAATGATACTTGTTGACATTTCATTGCCAAGGGACGTAATACGTGTACGGGAAAATAGGACAAACAGAGATAACTTAGATTTTTACGCGATCTGATAGTACATATGATTATTATTCATAACAGTAATACTTTAAGAATATGTACAATATTATCTGGCTTGTTGTTATGATTGTTAATATGACTATTGTTATAATTATTGCAGCAAACCTGTATCAAGACACAACGTTAATCGCTTCTCAAGTGAGCCCAGAAGTTGCATGTACAAGCCATGACAAGCCAACATTGCGTTCCACCGTAAGTTTATCATATGTATACGTACTTTCAACAGATATGCACAAGTCAGAAATGAAACGGGCACTCTATGGCACGCAGAATGATACTTGTTGACATTTCATTGCCAAGGGACGTAATACGTGTACGGGAAAATAGGACAAACAGAGATAACTTAGATTTTTACGCGATCTGATAGTACATATGATTATTATTCATAATTGTAATACGTATAGAATATGTTCAATATTATCTGGCTTGTTGTTATGATTGTTAATATGACTATTGTTATAATTATTGCAGCAAACCTGTATCAAGACACAACGTTAATCGCTTTTCAAGTGAGCCCAGAAGTTGCATGTACAAGCCATGACAAGCCAACAATGCGTTCCACCGTAAGTTTTTCATATGTATACGCACTTTCAACAGATATGCACACATCAGAAATGAAACGTGCACTCTATGTCACGCAGAATGATACTTGTTGACATTTCATTGCCAAGGGACGTAATACGTGTACGGGAAAATAGGAGAAACAGAGAAAACTTAGATTTTTACGCGATCTGATAGTACATATGATTATTATTCATAATAGTAATACGTAAAGAATATGTACAATATTATCTGGCTTGTTGTTATGATTGTTAATATGACTATTGTTATAATTATTGCAGCAAACCTGTATCAAGACACAACGTTAATCGCTTCTCAAGTGAGCCCAGAAGTTGCATGTACAAGCCATGACAAGCCAACAATGCGTTCCACCGTAAGTTTTTCATATGTATACGCACTTTCAACAGATATGCACACATCAGAAATGAAACGTGCACTCTATGGCACGCAGAATGATACTTGTTGACATTTCATTGCCAAGGGACGTAATACGTGTACGGGAAAATAGGACAAACAGAGATAACTTAGATTTTTACGCGATCTGATAGTACATATGATTATTATTCATAATAGTAATACGTATAGAATATGTACAATATTATCTGGCTTGTTGTTATGATTGTTAATATGACTATTGTTATAATTATTGCAGCAAACCTGTATCAAGACACAACGTTAATCGCTTCTCAAGTGAGCCCAGAAGTTGCATGTACAAGCCATGACAAGCCAACAATGCGTTCCACCGTAAGTTTTTCATATGTATACGCACTTTCAACAGATATGCACACATCAGAAATGAAACGGGCACTCTATGGCACGCAGAATGATACTTGTTGACATTTCATTGCCAAGGGACGTAATACGTGTACGGGAAAATAGGACAAACAGAGATCACTTAGATTTTTACGCGATCTGATAGTACATATGATTATTATTCATAAGAGTAATACGTATAGAATATGTACAATATTATCTGGCTTGTTGTTATGATTGTTAATATGACTATTGTTATAATTATTGCAGCAAACCTGTATCAAGACACAACGTTAATCGCTTCTCAAGTGAGCCCAGAAGTTGCATGTACAAGCCATGACAAGCCAACAATGCGTTCCACCGTAAGTTTTTCATATATATACGTACTTTCAACAGATATGCACAAGTCAGAAATGAAACGGGCACTCTATGGCACGCAGAATGATACTTGTTGACATTTCATTGCCAAGGGACGTAATACGTGTACGGGAAAATAGGACAAACAGAGATAACTTAGATTTTTACGCGATCTGATAGTACATATGATTATTATTCATAACAGTAATACGTAAAGAATATGTACAATATTATCTGGCTTGTTGTTATGATTGTTAATATGACTATTGTTATAATTATTGCAGCAAACCTGTATCAAGACACAACGTTAATCGCTTCTCAAGTGAGCCCAGAAGTTGCATGTACAAGCCATGACAAGCCAACATTGCGTTCCACCGTAAGTTTATCATATGTATACGTACTTTCAACAGATATGCACAAGTCAGAAATGAAACGGGCACTCTATGGCACGCAGAATGATACTTGTTGACATTTCATTGCCAAGGGACGTAATACGTGTACGGGAAAATAGGACAAACAGAGATAACTTAGATTTTTACGCGATCTGATAGTACATATGATTATTATTCATAATTGTAATACGTATAGAATATGTTCAATATTATCTGGCTTGTTGTTATGATTGTTAATATGACTATTGTTATAATTATTGCAGCAAACCTGTATCAAGACACAACGTTAATCGCTTTTCAAGTGAGCCCAGAAGTTGCATGTACAAGCCATGACAAGCCAACAATGCGTTCCACCGTAAGTTTTTCATATGTATACGCACTTTCAACAGATATGCACACATCAGAAATGAAACGTGCACTCTATGGCACGCAGAATGATACTTGTTGACATTTCATTGCCAAGGGACGTAATACGTGTACGGGAAAATAGGACAAACAGAGATCACTTAGATTTTTACTCGATCTGATAGTACATATGATTATTATTCATAAGAGTAATACGTATAGAATATGTACAATATTATCTGGCTTGTTGTTATGATTGTTAATATGACTATTGTTATAATTATTGCAGCAAACCTGTATCAAGACACAACGTTAATCGCTTCTCAAGTGAGCCCAGAAGTTGCATGTACAAGCCATGACAAGCCAACAATGCGTTCCACCGTAAGTTTTTCATATGTATACGTACTTTCAACAGATATGCACAAGTCAGAAATGAAACGGGCACTCTATGGCACGCAGAATGATACTTGTTGACATTTCATTGCCAAGGGACGTAATACGTGTACGGGAAAATAGGACAAGCAGAGATAACTTAGATTTTTACGCGATCTGATAGTACATATGATTATTATTCATAATTGTAATACGTATAGAATATGTTCAATATTATCTGGCTTGTTGTTATGATTGTTAATATGACTATTGTTATAATTATTGCAGCAAACCTGTATCAAGACACAACGTTAATCGCTTTTGCATGTACAAGCCATGACAAGCCAACAATGCGTTCCACCGTAAGTTTTTCATATGTATACGCACTTTCAACAGATATGCACACATCAGAAATGAAACGTGCACTCTATGGCACGCAGAATGATACTTGTTGACATTTCATTGCCAAGGGACGTTATACGTGTACGGGAAAATAGGACAAACAGAGATAACTTAGATTTTTACGCGATCTGATAGTACATATGATTATTATTCATAATAGTAATACGTAAAGAATATGTACAATATTATCTGGCTTGTTGTTATGATTGTTAATATGACTATTGTTATAATTATTGCAGCAAACCTGTATCAAGACACAACGTTAATCGCTTCTCAAGTGAGCCCAGAAGTTGCATGTACAAGCCATGACAAGCCAACAATGCGTTCCACCGTAAGTTTTTCATATGTATACGCACTTTCAACAGATATGCACACATCAGAAATGAAACGTGCACTCTATGGCACGCAGAATGATACTTGTTGACATTTCATTGCCAAGGGACGTAATACGTGTACGGGAAAATAGGACAAACAGAGATAACTTAGATTTTTACGCGATCTGATAGTACATATGATTATTATTCATAACAGTAATACGTAAAGAATATGTACAATATTATCTGGCTTGTTGTTATGATTGTTAATATGACTATTGTTATAATTATTGCAGCAAACCTGTATCAAGACACAACGTTAATCGCTTCTCAAGTGAGCCCAGAAGTTGCATGTACAAGCCATGACAAGCCAACAATGCGTTCCACCGTAAGTTTTTCATATGTATACGCACTTTTCAACAGATATGCACACATCAGAAATGAAACGTGCACTCTATGGCACGCAGAATGATACTTGTTGACATTTCATTGCCAAGAGACGTAATACGTGTACGGGAAAATAGGAGAAACAGAGATCACTTAGATTTTTACGCGATCTGATAGTACATATGATTATTATTCATCAGAGTAATACGTATAGAATATATGTACAATATTATCTGGCTTGTTGTTATGATTGCTTAATATGACTATTGTTATAATTATTGCAGCAAACCTGTATCAAGACACAACGTTAATCGCTTCTCAAGTGAGCCCAGAAGTTGCATGTACAAGCCATGACAAGCCAACAATGCGTTCCACCGTAAGTTTTTTCATATGTATACGTACTTTCAACAGATATGCACAAGTCAGAAATGAAACGGGCACTCTATGGCACGCAGAATGATACTTGTTGACATTTCATTGCCAAGGGACGTAATACGTGTACGGGTAAATAGGAGAAACAGAGATAACTTAGATTTTTACGCGATCTGATAGTACATATGATTATTATTCATAATAGTAATACGTATAGAATATGTACAATATTATCTGGCTTGTTGTTATGATTGTTTATATTACTATTGTTATAATTATTGCAGCAAACCTGTATCAAGACACAACGTTAATCGCTTCTCAAGTGAGCCCAGAAGTTGCATGTACAAGCCATGACAAGCCAACATTGCGTTCCACCGTAAGTTTATCATATGTATACGTACTTTCAACAGATATGCACAAGTCAGAAATGAAACGGGCACTCTATGACACGCAGAATGATACTTGTTGACATTTCATTGCCAAGGGACGTAATACGTGTACGGGAAAATAGGAGAAACAGTGATAACTTAGATTTTTACGCGATCTGATAGTACATATGATTATTATTCATAATAGTAATACGTATAGAATATGTACAATATTATCTGGCTTGTTGTTATGATTGTTAATATGACTATTGTTATAATTATTGTAGCAAACCTGTATCAAGACACAACGTTAATCGCTTCTCAAGTGAGCCCAGAAGTTGCATGTACAAGCCATGACAAGCCAACAATGCGTTCCACCGTAAGTTTTTCATATGTATACGTACTTTCAACAGATATGCACAAGTCAGAAATGAAACGGGCACTCTATGGCACGCAGAATCATACTTGTTGACATTTTCATTGCCAAGGGACGTAATACGTGTACGGGAAAAATAGGAGAAACAGAGATAACTTAGATTTTTACGCGATCTGATAGTACATATGATTATTATTCATAAGAGTAATACGTATAGAAATATGTACAATATTATCTAGCTTGTTGTTATGATTGTTAATATGACTATTGTTATAATTATTGCAGCAAACCTGTATCAAGACACAACGTTAATCGCTTCTCAAGTGAGCCCAGAAGTTGCATGTACAAGCCATGACAAGCCAACATTGCGTTCCACCGTAAGTTTATCATATGTATACGTACTTTCAACAGATATGCACAAGTCAGAAATGAAACGGGCACTCTATGACACGCAGAATGATACTTGTTGACATTTCATTGCCAAGGGACGTAATACGTGTACGGGAAAATAGGAGAAACAGTGATAACTTAGATTTTTACGCGATCTGATAGTACATATGATATTATTCATATAGTAATACGTATAGAATACGTATAGCAATATGTAATTATCTGGCTTGTTGTTATGATTGTTAATATGACTATTGTTATAATTATTGTAGCAAACCTGTATCAAGACACAACGTTAATCGCTTCTCAAGTGAGCCCAGAAGTTGCATGTACAAGCCATGACAAGCCAACAATGCGTTCCACCGTAAGTTTTTTCATATGTATACGTACTTTCAACAGATATGCACAAGTCAGAAATGAAACGGGCACTCTATGGCACGCAGAATCATACTTGTTGACATTTCATTGCCAAGGGGACGTAATACGTGTACGGGAAAATAGGAGAAACAGAGATAACTTAGATTTTTACGCGATCTGATAGTACATATGATTATTATTCATAAGAGTAATACGTATAGAATATGTACAATATTATCTAGCTTGTTGTTATGATTGTTAATATGACTATTGTTATAATTATTTGCAGCAAACCTGTATCAAGACACAACGTTAATCGCTTCTCAAGTGAGCCCAGAAGTTGCATGTACAAGCCATGACAAGCCAACATTGCGTTCCACCGTAAGTTTATCATATGTATACGTACTTTCAACAGATATGCACAAGTCAGAAATGAAACGGGCACTCTATGGCACGCAGAATGATACTTGTTGACATTTCATTGCCAAGGGACGTAATACGTGTACGGGAAAATAGGAGAAACAGTGATAACTTAGATTTTTACGCGATCTGATAGTACATATGATTATTATTCATAATAGTAATACGTATAGAATATGTACAATATTATCTGGCTTGTTGTTATGATTGTTAATATGACTATTGTTATAATTATTGTAGCAAACCTGTATCAAGACACAACGTTAATCGCTACTCAAGTGAGCCCAGAAGTTGCATGTACAAGCCATGACAAGCCAACAATGCGTTCCACCGTAAGTTTTTCATATGTATACGTACTTTCAACAGATATGCACAAGTCAGAAATGAAACGGGCACTCTATGGCACGCAGAATCATACTTGTTAACATTTCATTGCCAAGGGACGTAATACGTGTACGGGAAAATAGGAGAAACAGAGATAACTTAGATTTTTACGCGATCTGATAGTACATATGATTATTATTCATAACAGTAATACGTAAAGAATATGTACAATATTATCTGGCTTGTTGTTATGATTGTTAATATGACTATTGTTATACATTATTGCAGCAAACCTGTATCAAGACACAACGTTAATCGCTTCTCAAGTGAGCCCAGAAGTTGCATGTACAAGCCATGACAAGCCAACAATGCGTTCCACCGTAAGTTTTTCATATGTATACGTACTTTCAACAGATATGCACAAGTCAGAAATGAAACGGGCACTCTATGGCACGCAGAATGATACTTGTTTACATTTCATTGCCAAGGGACGTAATACGTGTACGGGGAAAATAGGAGTAACAGAGATAACTTAAATTTTTACGCGATCTGATAGTACATATGATTATTATTCATAATAGTAATACGTATAGAATATGTACAATATTATCTGGCTTGTTGTTATGATTGTTAATATGACTATTGTTATAATTATTGCAGCAAACCTGTATCAAGACACAACGTTAATCGCTTTTCAAGTGAGCCCAGAAGTTGCATGTACAAGCCATGACAAGCCAACAATCCGTTCCACCGTAAGTTTTTCATATGTATACGCACTTTCAACAGATATGCACACATCAGAAATGAAACGTGCACTCTATGGCACGCAGAATGATACTTGTTGACATTTCATTGCCAAGGGGACGTAATACGTGTACGGGAAAATAGGACAAACAGAGATAACTTAGATTTTTACGCGATCTGATAGTACATATGATTATTATTCATAACAGTAATACGTAAAGAATATGTACAATATTATCTGGCTTGTTGTTATGATTGTTAATATGACTATTGTTATAATTATTGCAGCAAACCTGTATCAAGACACAACGTTAATCGCTTCTCAAGTGAGCCCAGAAGTTGCATGTACAAGCCATGACAAGCCAACATTACGTTCCACCGTAAGTTTATCATATGTATACGTACTTTCAACAGATATGCACAAGTCAGAAATGAAACGGGCACTCTATGGCACGCAGAATGATACGTGTTGACATTTCATTGCCAAGGGACGTAATACGTGTACGGGAAAATAGGACAAACAGAGATAACTTAGATTTTTACGCGATCTGATAGTACATATGATTATTATTCATAATTGTAATACGTATAGAATATGTTCAATATTATCTGGCTTGTTGTTATGATTGTTAATATGACTATTGTTATAATTATTGCAGCAAACCTGTATCAAGACACAACGTTAATCGCTTTTCAAGTGAGCCCAGAAGTTGCATGTACAAGCCATGACAAGCCAACAATGCGTTCCACCGTAAGTTTTTTCATATGTATACGCACTTTCAACAGATATGCACACATCAGAAATGAAACGTGCACTCTATGGCACGCAGAATGATACTTTTTGACATTTCATTGCCAAGGGACGTAATACGTGTACGGGAAAATAGGACAAACAGAGATAACTTAGATTTTTACGCGATCTGATAGTACATATGATTATTATTCATAATAGTAATACGTAAAGAATATGTACAATATTATCTGGCTTGTTGTTATGATTGTTAATATGACTATTGTTATAATTATTGCAGCAAACCTGTATCAAGACACAACGTTAATCGCTTCTCAAGTGAGCCCAGAAGTTGCATGTACAAGCCATGACAAGCCAACAATGCGTTCCACCGTAAGTTTTTCATATGTATACGTACTTTCAACAGATATGCACAAGTCAGAAATGAAACGGGCACTCTATGGCACGCAGAATGATACTTGTTGACATTTCATTGCCAAGGGACGTAATACGTGTACGGGAAAATAGGAGAACAGAGATAACTTAGATTTTTTACGCGATCTGATAGTACATATGATTATTATTCATAATAGTAATACGTATAGAATATGTACAATAGTATCTGGCTTGTTGTTATGATTGTTAATATTACTATTGTTATAATTATTGCAGCAAACCTGTATCAAGACACAACGTTAATCGCTTCTCAAGTGAGCCCAGAAGTTGCATGTACAAGCCATGACAAGCCAACATTGCGTTCCACCGTAAGTTTATCATATGTATACGTACTTTCAACAGATATGCACAAGTCAGAAATGAAACGGGCACTCTATGACACGCAGAATGATACTTGTTGACATTTCATTGCCAAGGGACGTAATACGTGTACGGGAAAATAGGAGAAACAGTGATAACTTAGATTTTTACGCGATCTGATAGTACATATGATTATTATTCATAATAGTAATACGTATAGAATATGTACAATATTATCTGGCTTGTTGTTATGATTGTTAATATGACTATTGTTATAATTATTGTAGCAAACCTGTATCAAGACACAACGTTAATCGCTTCTCAAGTGAGCCCAGAAGTTGCATGTACAAGCCATGACAAGCCAACAATGCGTTCCACCGTAAGTTTTTCATATGTATACGTACTTTCAACAGATATGCACAAGTCAGAAATGAAACGGGCACTCTATGGCACGCAGAATCATACTTGTTGACATTTTCATTGCCAAGGGACGTAATACGTGTACGGGAAAATAGGAGAAACAGAGATAACTTAGATTTTTACGCGATCTGATAGTACATATGATTATTATTCATAAGAGTAATACGTATAGAATATGTACAATATTATCTAGCTTGTTGTTATGATTGCTAATATGACTATTGTTATAATTATTGCAGCAAACCTGTATCAAGACACAACGTTAATCGCTTCTCAAGTGAGCCCAGAAGTTGCATGTACAAGCCATGACAAGCCAACAATGCGTTCCACCGTAAGTTTTTCATATGTATACGTACTTTCAACAGATATGCACAAGTCAGAAATGAAACGGGCACTCTATGGCACGCAGAATGATACTTGTTGACATTTCATTGCCAAGGGACGTAATACGTGTACGGGAAAATAGGAGAACAGAGATAACTTAGATTTTTACGCGATCTGATAGTACATATGATTATTATTCATAATAGTAATACGTATAGAATATGTACAATAGTATCTGGCTTGTTGTTATGATTGTTAATATTACTATTGTTATAATTATTGCAGCAAACCTGTATCAAGACACAACGTTAATCGCTTCTCAAGTGAGCCCAGAAGTTGCATGTACAAGCCATGACAAGCCAACATTGCGTTCCACCGTAAGTTTATCATATGTATACGTACTTTTCAACAGATATGCACAAGTCAGAAATGAAACGGGCACTCTATGACACGCAGAATGATACTTGTTGACATTTCATTGCCAAGGGACGTAATACGTGTACGGGAAAATAGGAGAAACAGTGATAACTTAGATTTTTACGCGATCTGATAGTACATATGATTATTATTCATAATAGTAATACGTATAGAATATGTACAATATTATCTGGCTTGTTGTTATGATTGTTAATATGACTATTGTTATAATTATTGTAGCAAACCTGTATCAAGACACAACGTTAATCGCTTCTCAAGTGAGCCCAGAAGTTGCATGTACAAGCCATGACAAGCCAACAATGCGTTCCACCGTAAGTTTTTCATATGTATACGTACTTTCAACAGATATGCACAAGTCAGAAATGAAACGGGCACTCTATGGCACGCAGAATCATACTTGTTGACATTTCATTGCCAAGGGACGTAATACGTGTACGGGAAAATAGGAGAAACAGAGATAACTTAGATTTTTACGCGATCTGATAGTACATATGATTATTATTCATAAGAGTAATACGTATAGAATATGTACAATATTATCTAGCTTGTTGTTATGATTGCTAATATGACTATTGTTATAATTATTGCAGCAAACCTGTATCAAGGACACAACGTTAATCGCTTCTCAAGTGAGCCCAGAAGTTGCATGTACAAGCCATGACAAGCTCAACATTGCGTTCCACCGTAAGTTTATCATATGTATACGTACTTTCAACAGATATGCACAAGTCAGAAATGAAACGGGCACTCTATGGCACGCAGAATGATACTTGTTGACATTTCATTGCCAAGGGGACGTAATACGTGTACGGGGAAAATAGGAGAAACAGTGATAACTTAGATTTTTACGCGATCTGATAGTACATATGATTATTATTCATAATAGTAATACGTATAGAATATGTACAATATTATCTGGCTTGTTGTTATGATTGTTAATATGACTATTGTTATAATTATTGTAGCAAACCTGTATCAAGACACAACGTTAATCGCTACTCAAGTGAGCCCAGAAGTTGCATGTACAAGCCATGACAAGCCAACAATGCGTTTCCACCGTAAGTTTTTTCATATGTATACGTACTTTCAACAGATATGCACAAGTCAGAAATGAAACGGGCACTCTATGGCACGCAGAATCATACTTGTTAACATTTCATTGCCAAGGGACGTAATACGTGTACGGGAAAATAGGAGAAACAGAGATAACTTAGATTTTTACGCGATCTGATAGTACATATGATTATTATTCATAACAGTAATACGTAAAGAATATGTACAATATTATCTGGCTTGTTGTTATGATTGTTAATATGACTATTGTTATAATTATTGCAGAAAACCTGTATCAAGACACAACGTTAATCGCTTCTCAAGTGAGCCCAGAAGTTGCATGTACAAGCCATGACAAGCCAACAATGCGTTCCACCGTAAGTTTTTTCATATGTATACGTACTTTCAACAGATATGCACAAGTCAGAAATGAAACGGGCACTCTATGGCACGCAGAATGATACTTGTTTACATTTCATTGCCAAGGGACGTAATACGTGTACGGGAAAATAGGAGTAACAGAGAGATAACTTAAATTTTTACGCGATCTGATAGTACATATGATTATTATTCATAATAGTAATACGTATAGAATATGTACAATATTATCTGGCTTGTTGTTTATGATTGTTAATATGACTATTGTTATAATTATTGCAGCAAACCTGTATCAAGACACAACGTTAATCGCTTTTCAAGTGAGCCCAGAAGTTGCATGTACAAGCCATGACAAGCCAACAATGCGTTCCACCGTAAGTTTTTCATATGTATACGCACTTTCAACAGATATGCACACATCAGAAATGAAACGTGCACTCTATGGCACGCAGAATGATACTTGTTGACATTTCATTGCCAAGGGACGTAATACGTGTACGGGAAAATAGGACAAACAGAGATAACTTAGATTTTTACGCGATCTGATAGTACATATGATTATTATTCATAACAGTAATACGTAAAGAATATGTACAATATTATCTGGCTTGTTGTTATGATTGTTAATATGACTATTGTTATAATTATTGCAGCAAACCTGTATCAAGACACAACGTTAATCGCTTCTCAAGTGAGCCCAGAAGTTGCATGTACAAGCCATGACAAGCCAACATTGCGTTCCACCGTAAGTTTATCATATGTATACGTACTTTCAACAGATATGCACAAGTCAGAAATGAAACGGGCACTCTATGGCACGCAGAATGATACTTGTTGACATTTCATTGCCAAGGGACGTAATACGTGTACGGGAAAATAGGACAAACAGAGATAACTTAGATTTTTACGCGATCTGATAGTACATATGATTATTATTCATAATTGTAATACGTATAGAATATGTTCAATATTATCTGGCTTGTTGTTATGATTGTTAATATGACTATTGTTATAATTATTGCAGCAAACCTGTATCAAGACACAACGTTAATCGCTTTTCAAGTGAGCCCAGAAGTTGCATGTACAAGCCATGACAAGCCAACAATGCGTTCCACCGTAAGTTTTTCATATGTATACGCACTTTCAACAGATATGCACACATCAGAAATGAAACGTGCACTCTATGGCACGCAGAATGATACTTTTTGACATTTCATTGCCAAGGACGTAATACGTGTACGGGGAAATAGGACAAACAGAGATAACTTAGATTTTTACGCGATCTGATAGTACATATGATTATTATTCATAATAGTAATACGTAAAGAATATGTACAATATTATCTGGCTTGTTGTTATGATTGTTAATATGACTATTGTTATAATTATTGCAGCAAACCTGTATCAAGACACAACGTTAATCGCTTCTCAAGTGAGCCCAGAAGTTGCATGTACAAGCCATGAAAAGCCAACAATGCGTTCCACCGTAAGTTTTTCATATGTATACGCACTTTCAACAGATATGCACACATCAGAAATGAAACGGGCACTCTATGGCACGCAGAATGATACTTGTTGACATTTCATTGCCAAGGGACGTAATACGTGTACGGGAAAATAGGACAAACAGAGATAACTTAGATTTTTACGCGATCTGATAGTACATATGATTATTATTCGTAAGAGTAATACGTATAGAATATGTACAATATTATCTGGCTTGTTGTTATGATTGTTAATATGACTATTGTTATAATTATTGCAGCAAACCTGTATCAAGACACAACGTTAATCGCTTCTCAAGTGAG
>JAWPHD010017912.1:0-42388 GCA_037043455.1 Cyrtodaria siliqua
AGATGTAAATGGAGAGTGGGCCTTATTTTTACGGGAATGCCCAGTCCCCGAATTCACTGTACATTGTATCAATAGAAAACAATGATCCAGCGAACAATGGAGTGTTTACAACAGATTTTGCAGCAGGTGAGACAGTTCTGTGAAAATATAAAACAGTGAATACAACCATTTGTTTCTGAGATATGATTTGTTTTAAAAGGAGGGTTTACATCATGTTTAACCCTTTCTCTGCCACAGTCGAAGACATTGATTTTTCAACAGCTATAGTATCAGGCCCAATAATCATGTATATTATGGTTATAGGGAGGGGATCTCAACGGTTTCTAAGTTATGACCCAGGAGTTATATCCCCAGGAGTTGGGACAGATCCATGGGCTGATGCTGGTTGGATGGTTGTATCTGTCTGGTCATGCTCAGTAAGTGTATATATGGTTATAGGGAGGGGATCTCAGTGGTTTCTAAGTTATGACCCAGGAGCTATATCCCCAGGGGTGGGGACAGATCCATGGGCTGATGCCCGTTGGATAGTTGTATCTGTCTGGTCATGCTCAGTAAGTGTATATATGGTTATAGGGAGGGGATCTCAGTGGTTTCTAAGTTATGACCCAGGAGCTATATCCCCAGGGGTGGGGACAGATCCATGGGCTGATGCCCGTTGGATAGTTGTATCTGTCTGGTCATGCTCAGTAAGTGTATATATGGTTATAGGGAGGGGATCTCAACGGTTTCTAAGTTATGACCCAGGAGCTATATCCCCAGGGGTGGGGACAGATCCATGGGCTGATGCTCGTTGGATAGTTGTATATGTCTGTTCATGCTCAGTAAGTGTATATTTGGTTATAGGGAGGGGATCTCAATGGTTTCCAAGGTATGTCCCAGGGGTGGGGACAGACTCCAGGCCGATGCTGGTTGGCTAGTTGTATATGTTCATGCTCAGTGAATAACTGTGGTTTTTAATCAGAGAAGAAATTGTTTTGAGGGCTTTCCCTATATCAGGCTATGTAAAATATGTAATCACTGGGGTGCGTCCTGATTTGACCCCATTTCTCATTGTGAACAAACTTGATAGAGGACCATAAAAATGATACATGCAAAATATTAGACCTCTAGTAATTCCTCTGTACTTCCAGAGGTGGAGACTTTTTAGAGCTTTTCCTTTGTAACTCGGTGTAAAGCTGTGGCACCCCAGATTTTACTCCATGGTCACCATTTGAACAAATTAATTTACTTGGTAGAGGATCATAAGTTTATATTGCATGCACTACAGTATGAAAGTTCTATTCCTTCTGGTTTCAGAGAAGACGTTTTTTTCCAGTTCTTTTCGGTTACACGAAACACCCAAATCTATACCTATTTCCCCCAAACCACCCAAATTTAAAACAAATCTACCCCTAAACCTCCCAAATCCACACATAATCTACCTTATATGGTATAACAATGATGTAATGGTAACAAATATCACCCAAAAAAATCATTTGAGAAAAATGGAGATGTATGTGTTAATTTATTTGTTAATAATGCATGTTGTTATCACGATAATAATCTGATATAGCTTGGTACTGATCATCATCGTATAATCGTGACAATAAATCAAAGGTCATAACTCTGGTGTTAATAATCTGATATAGCTTGGTACTGATCATCATCGTATAATCGTGACAATAAATCAAAGGTCATAACTCTGGTGTTAATAATCTGATATAGCTTGGTACTGATCATCATCGTATAATCGTGACAATAAATCAAGGGCCATAACTCTGGTGCTATTAATCTGATATAGCTTGGTACTGATCATCATCGTATAATCGTGACAATAAATCAAGGGCCATAACTCTGGTGCTATTAATCTGATACAGCTTGGTACTGATCATCATCGTATAGTCGTGACAATAAATCAAGGGCCATAACTGGTGCTATTAATCTGATATAGCTTGGTACTGATCATCATCGTATAATCGTGACAATAAATCAAGGGCCATAACTCTGGTGCTATTAATCTGATATAGCTTGGTACTGATCATCATCGTATCATCGTGACAATAAATCAAAGGCCATAACTCTGGTGCTATTAATCTGATCTAGCTGGGTACTGATCATATCCGTATCATCGTGACAATAAATCAAAGGTCATAACTCTGGTGTTAATAATCTGATCTAGCTTGGTACTGATCACCACCGTATCATCGTGACAATAAATCAAAGGTCATAACTCTGGTGCTATTAATCTGATCTAGCTTGGTACTGATCATCACCGTATCATCGTGACAATAAATCAAGGGTCATAACTCTGGTTTTATTAATCTGATCTAGCTTGGTACTACCGTATCATCGTGACAATAAATCAAGGGTCATCACCGTATCATCGTGACAATAAATCAAGGGCCATAACTCTGGTGCTATTAATCTGATCTAGCTTGGTACTGATCATCACCGTATAATCGTGACAATAAATCAAGGGCCATAACTCTGGTGCTATTAATCTGATCTAGCTTGGTACTGATCATCACCGTATAATCGTGACAATAAATCAAGGGCCATAACTCTGGTGCTATTAATCTGATCTAGCTTGGTACTGATCATCACCGTATCATCGTGACATTAAATCAAAGGCCATAACTCTGGTGCTATGAATCTGATCTAGCTTGGTACTGATCATCACCGTATAATCGTGACAATAAATCAAAGGCCATAGCTCTGGTGCTATTAATCTGATATAGCTTGGTACTGATCATCACATAACTCTGGTGCTATTAATCTGATATAGCTTGGTACTGATCATCACCGTATCATCATGGCAATAAATCAAAGGCCATACCTCTGGTGCTATTAATCTGATATAGCTTGGTACTGATCATCACCGTATCATCGTGACAATAAATCAAAGGCCATAACTCTGGTGCTATTAATCTGATCTAGCTTGGTTCGGATCAAAGGCCATAACTCTGGTGCTATGAATCTGATCTAGCTTGGTTCTGACAATAAATCAAGGGTCATAACTCTCAGGTGCTTTTAATCTGATCTGGCTTGGTACTGATCATCATCGTATCATCGTGACAATAAATCAAGGGCCATAACTCTGGTGCTATGAATCTGATCTAGCTTGGTTCTGACAATAAATCAAGGGTCATAACTCTCAGGTGCTTTTAATCTGATCTGGCTTAGTACTGATCATCATCGTATCATCGTGACAATAAATCAAAGGCCATGACTCTGGTGCCTTTAATCTGATCAAGCTTGGTACTGATCATCACCATATCATCATGACAATAAATCAAAGGCCATAACTCTGGTGCTATGAATCTGATCCAGCTTGGTTCTGACAATAAATCAAGGGTCATAACTCTCAGGTGCTATTAATCTGATCTGGCTTGGTACTGATCATCATTGTATCATCGTGACAATAAATCAAAGGCCATAACTCTGGTGCTATGAATCTGATCTAGCTTGGTACTGATCATCACCGTATAATCGTGACAATAATCAAGGGCCATAACTCTGGTGCTATTAATCTGATATAGCTTGGTACTGATCATCACCGTATCATCGTGACAATAAATCAAAGGCCATAACTCTGGTGCTATTAATCTGATCTAGCTTGGTTCGGATCAAAGGTCATAACTCTGGTGCTATGAATCTGATCTAGCTTGGTACTGATCATCACCGTATAATTGTGACAATAAATCAAAGGCCATAACTCTGGTGCTATTAATCTGATCTAGCTTGGTACTGATCATCACCGTATCATCATGACAATAAATCAAAGGCCATAACTCTGGTGCTATGAATCTGATCTAGCTTGGTTCTGACAATAAATCAAGGGTCATAACTCTCAGTTGCTATTAATCTGATCTGGCTTGGTACTGATCATCATCGTATCATCATGACAATAAATCAAAGGCCATAACTCTGGTGCTATTAATCTGATCTAGCTTGGTACTGATCATCACCGTATCATCATGACAATAAATCAAAGGCCATAACTCTGGTGTTATTAATCTGATCTAGCTTGGTTCTGACAATAAATCAAAGGCCATAACTCTGGTGCTATTAATCTGAACTAGCTTGGTGCTGCTCATCACCGTATCATCGTGACAATTTTCAAATCCAAAAAAATATCTACATTCTGCAAGTTGTTCAGCTATTTCCGTTTATTTCCGACTTCCCTCGTCTTGCAATTGGTATACTCGCATGTTTGTAATTTGAATTGGCCCATATCCTTGGTTATAACTAGAGTGCAAATGCATGTATGTCGAAAATTCCTTCAAGCATAGGAGAGCATACATACATATTAATACATATTAATTTACTGTCAAAATAGAGTCAACATATGTACAAATCAATATATAGATACTTTTATTTCAAATTTCCAATAGGCTATAAAGCCCGTGAGGATACAAATACAAAAAGCCTGTGAGGATACAAATACAAAGTATAACATGGTAGCAGTGCAGTAATTAGTACATATACATGTATATGTATATGAAAACCGCAAGTATATATTATATCACAATATAACGTCCATAAGCCATTATGCAATCATGTGTACTTGAGCAGGTGTTAACAACTGTACATAGAAATTTACAGATTATTAACATTTTCCTTTATTCATATACACACGCACGCGTACACTCGTTGTTCATTTCTTAATTTAAAAGCTTCATAAATAAATATACCTAATTTACGAATTCTAACTTTATTTGTTGAGTTAATTAATTAATTCTATAAATTTAATCATGTTAGGACGTTTCCAAAAATATTTAGATATATTGATTCCTTAAAAGGAATGTAGCGACACAGCCAAATCATCTTTATTATTGAGAGTTCTGAAATTTGAACAAGGGTGAAAGAATTATCAAAATCGGATGATAAACAAAGAAGATATGATCATTTGAAGTTTCTGTTGAAACGGATATGGAAGCGGCCATTTTGAGAGCTATGACATCACGGTTCTAAATGACAATATATAGAATATTTATAAGTATGAACATTTACTGATTTATAGGGAAAAAATGACAGTAACTGTATGGAAAATATATAATACTTAATGGGAATAATGATTTATATGACCGGTAAAAAAAAGACTATTCATTTGCAGTGATTTTTTTCGTTTTAAATGATATTTATCAATATTCCATATATGGTAATATGGAACTATGATGTCATAGTTCTAAAAATGTCGGCTCCCATATTCATTTTAGAACAACCTTTAAATGGTCATATCTTTTTTGTTTATCATTCGATTTTGATAATTATTTTACCTTTTTCCAAGTTTTTCATAACTCTCAATAATAGAGCTTGTTTGGCTGTGTCGCTACATTCCCTTTAACTCCGAAAATCGTTCACACTCTAATACAAAATGAAATTCATCTTCTAACACTCTACAAAGATCACATGTTCTCTCGTTAATAGGTATTCTAATAGGTTTAACCCATCTGCCAGATTCAATTTTTAATCTATGAGAAAAAACAGCTCTGCTTGAGCTCTGCAACCTATGATTCCAACTTTGAATAAAATGATCATTTAGTCTTTGTTTAATAACGTTAATAAATATCTTTTCATTTCCAACACCTTGTTGGATCCATACATAATAAAAACCTAGTGAAGCTAATAAATGTTTAACAAGTGATGCCCAGATAATTTTTTGTGGATACAATTCCAAGTCACTTAATATCATAGTATACACAATTTTAACATATTTTTGTTCCCTCAGTTGTAAAATTTTTAACCAATATTTTATAATAATGAGATATCTCTTAGTAATGAAGGATGTTCTTCCCAACTCACCATATATGAAATCATTTTGTGTTCTCTTTTTAACCCAAAAAATTCTTTTATAAATGGTTCAGAATTGAATATAACTGACATTATACATACAAAACATTTGATCTAAAGAAATAATTAAGAAATTGTAAGCTGGCTGGCATTGTCAAATTTAAAACAAAGTGTCTATTACATATCAGTATTTATAATCAACGGGTGTCACTAATCCTATCAACACACTAATATAACGCTGCATAGGTGCGATGTTTTAACAACAGATTAAATTGATTTACAAATACAAAATAAAACAAATATTTTATCTTTTAAATAACATTGTTTCAATCAATGGTTGTCACTAACCAACGAACCGTAACATATTGTTGAAAGGTGCGATGTTTTTACAGGTTATTAAATTAAAGCATTGGTTTAAACACATAGTGCCTTGAGTGATTTTCTTTTAATTGATTTACAAATTGATATCTGAGTGAATTAATTGATACACAATTACACAATTAATAAGATCAGATAATTTTATTTCAAAATTTCAACTTTGTCTTTAAAAAGCAGCTTTATTTTAGAAGAAAGTGTGTCATACATGGACGTGATTGCTCTTTATCACTTAATTAATGTTGTATCCTCATGAGCTTCCAAATACACAGTAATACATGATAATAACACCTGTAATGGTTCAGGTACAGAGTAATACATGATAATAACACCTGTAATGGTTCAGGTACAGAGTTATACCTGATAATAACATATGTAATGGTTCAGGTACAGAGTAATACATGATAATAACATATGTAATGGTTCAGGTACAGAGTTATACATGATAATAACATCTGTAATGGTTCAGGTACAGAGTAATACATGATAATAACATCTGTAATGGTTCAGGGAATAAAAGGCCACTTTAAACATTCCACATTTTGTGAACACGCTTTACAAATGGAATTTAACTTTAAAAAAAAGAAACGGTTTCCTAATTGCCAAACTGTAGAAACCATTGGTTAATTTCTTTGCAGAAAAGCGATTCAGCTACTGCAACACCCCCTTTCTGGTATTATGTGCAGGTGCGCGTCAGTGCAGTGTGAGTTGTAAAAGAGTAAAATATTTATTTACATACAAGTGTGTTGTTTAAAAGATGATAGTGTTAAATGTTAAAAAAATCTGAGCAAGACTAACAGTGCATAAATAAAGGATAAAAGCATTCAACATGTACTTAGGGCATGAAGTGGGAGACTGTCACTGCTAACGCCATTCTTAAATGGTTTAGGTTTGACTGTAGCACGATCTCTGAAGGTAGCCGGTTCCACTGTGCAATGGCAAGGGGAAAGAATGAGTACTTGTGGGTCTGTATGAAACATAGGGAATGGAGATGTCTGGGGATTCTCATGGGTCGCTGTGCGTACGGTGGTAATGGGACTGCAACAAGTCCATACACAATTTTGTAGAAAAGGCACAGTCGGGCATCAGACCTTCTGTTTCCAGGGATCGCCAGTTTAGACTTGTTAGCATGCTTGTAAAAATGAGATATAGGGTCCTATAGAAACCACAGCGTCCGAACGCAATAGCATCGTAGGTCCGCACTGTACTGCAAACAAGGACTAGAAACTACAATGAAAGAGACAACAAACAACAGAAAGGGTGGTGAAGACAGGGTTACCGACTTGGAACGGTCAGTAGGCAATAAGGCCTACTGGTTAGCTTGAATCGATTTTATATGCGCAAAATCCTCGCTATTATCCTGTCTTTAGAGCCCAAATAGACAAAACAGTGTAAACAAAACTACATCCCATCAAAAGGAATTCTCTAACAATAAAGTCCACATCCAGAGAAACTAACTAAACAAACACATACAAAAAATAAATAAAAAGGAATTCTCTAACAATAAAGTCCACATCCAGAGAAACTAACTAAACAGACACATACAAAAAAAATAAACATCTCAGGATGTATCCAGAATCGTACTGAACAACCATAGTAGTTGCAGCTAAAGAGAAAACCAATCTAGGGTACGACCAGAAAACTCGAGGGACAAAAGCTCATGCACTCACCTCCCTTAGGTGGGGTTTCAGTAGGTACAATCATAGAGTCCCAAGAGGTATGCATGTTAATGAAATGGGTCTATAGTTAGAATCATGGAGACACATTTGCACTGTTCCAGTCCTTGGGTATCCTACCTGTGGTTAATGATGTCTGGAAGATAATGGCTATGTATGGTGTTATTGTCTCCGCAAGCTGTTGTAGTACCAAAAGCTTTAGATTGTCAGATCCTGCGGCTTTATGTGGGTTCAGATCCCTCAGTAGCTTAAGCACTCCTTAGGGTGAACTAGTAATGTCAGGCATTACAGGTTTGTCACTCTTGTGTCTTGGAGGGAATGAAGAAGGAGGGATCTTACCTTTGTCTACGAGGTCCTGCATTGCCATCTGTGACAGCTGGCCAAACCGTAGTTGGGTTTTAGGAGTCGAATTAGGCGTTTAGTAGATTCGCTTTGTCTATATTGGATGTAAGGAGTTTACCATCTGTCTTGAGTATTGTTTTTTACTTACCTGGGACTTGTTTGGGGATGGTGATGCATTTTGAAGTTCACTGGTGTTGCAGAGGCCAAGTATATCTTCAATATATATTTCATATGCCATTTTGAATAGCTTGCTTACCATGTGTTTCTTGTCCAGGAATTATTGTCTCCCTCGGCCTTCTGTGCTTGTACTTGTCAAAAAGACTGTCTCGCTTACGTATATATGTCTCTTGAAGCTCTGTGTCATCCATGGTGCTGAGGGTTTACTACCTATGGCCTTTTGTGGGACAAACTTGGCTTTGCTAGCATGAAGTGTTGATTTGAACTCTTCCCAGAGTTTGTTTGTTGACATGAATGACTCGCCGAACTGTTCCATGTGATTGCGGAGACCTTCCCCGTTAGCTCTTTTGTAGAATTGCATCAATCTCGGTTTCTGTCGGCATAGTTCGGACCTGATACTCACCTCTGCATAGACAACATCGTGGTCTGATATACCTGGTAAGATATTGACTGTATTAACAAGAGTGTGATTATTTGTGAGGAAAATATCAAGGGTATTACCTAGCCGGGTTGGCTCTGTCACAATCTGTGTTAGGCTGAACTCATCTAGCATGTCTGTGAAGTCATCATATATTCATGTACTTACATTCTTGTTGTATGTATGGTAAGTTGTCTTCCCATGTGAATTTGGGGTAGTTGAAGCCCCGCGAATCCAGACATGGCTGTCAATTACACTCACCAGCTCTAGGGAGCGTCTTAGTTCAGCAGGACTAACTGTGTCAGACTCGTTAGGTCTGTAGTATGATGCTATGCTGTAGCTTTACCCATATGATTTCACAGTTAGTCTCATATTCTTCCACTCTGTGGGCAACATAGTTCTTGCTAACCAGAATGAATACGCCTAAACCTTTTGTGGGTCTATCTCTTCTAAATATCTCAAAACCAAGGTTGTCTGGTGCAATTTCAGAGTTATGGATGTCAGGTGTGAGCCACGACTCAGTTACAATCACTATATCGGGCTGGGCTGTATCAAGCAGCGCATGGAATTGGTCTCTTGTCATTGTTTTTAACAGAGCAAGTGTTTATATTCATGACTTTTAAATATGCATGTATAATTTATGTTGTAGATAGTTTAAAATCAAACAAAAATTTTAAATTCGTATTATGTTAAGACTTCCACAAATTTATGCAAACGAATCCCCATTTATTTTTATTGTTGTTCCCGATGTACAGCGGCAAAATAATTCCACCGACTGTGGCGTTTTTGCAATCGCATTCATGACCGAGGAATTGTTTAAAGAATGTAGTTTTGATATAGCACAATGTCGATTTGATATCCCTGCAATGAGGACACATCTTATTCAATATGTAAGTGAGAGTATTTTTGAGCTATTTCCGATAATTAGGAAAATGCCAAAAATGCCAGTCTTCGAATAAAAATAAATACAATTAAAATCTACTGCCATTGCAGATTACCGGACCTGAAAATTTTCAAACTGCAAATAAATGATAACGTATGTATACACATTTTACAAATACAAATATTTTTATTCAGCAATTTAACATACAAAACATGTGTAGGGCCTACACAATTACATGTGTATCGAGTTCTTTCACAAACCGTTATTTGTTTTTAGTTTCGATTCACCATGTTGAAAATACGTCACCCGGATTGGTCCAGTCTCATTTCCGGTCGCCTTGTACCCAGCTTCATATCGTAAGTATAAAGGTAACAAGGAAACCAGTAATTTAATTCAACATGGTGAATCGAAACTAAAAACAAATAACGGTTTGTGAAAGAACTCGATTACAGCGTCTGTGATTACTCCTGGAAGTTCTTCGTACCGGTGAGTGTTGTTAAACGGTTTTCTTTCAACGATCACGTTGCATATTTATGCGAGAGTCGTCGCAGATAGATATTTCCCACTACTCTACCATGTACATAGAAAATGCATTGCTTAGGTCAGATCGAAGTCGACCTACTTTCAAACGTGTTTAACGTTTCGCTGATGCGATATAAAGTACACATTGAAGAAATCAGTGTTGTGGCTATTTGTTATAATATGTACCCTATTGATTCGAATCGGAATGACGATGCTGTGACCAAAAATACAAGCACAGCAAGGCTTTAAGCGAGGTCTATAGCTGTTTTTATCAGTTTTTATTAAAGAGTCAGACACCTTTATATGGTATAGAGAGTATGTATTTTTTTTATTTTTTTTTCATTGAAAACCAAGTAGAACGGTTTATTGAAAACATATTTAAGGGGGGTAGTAGAGAAACAGGTGGGAAGGGGGTAGTAGAGAGGGGGAGGGGTAGTAGAGGGGGAGGGGGTAGTAGAGGGGGGGGGGGGTAGGGTGTGGGCGGGGTAGGGTACGCGCCGTCTGCCTGTGGGCGAGAGTGGTGGGGCTTTTCCGTAGTTGTTTTTTAGCTCGACTGATCAGAGATTGGCAGACCTTATGCCGTGGTGCGGCGTCCGTCGTCCGTCTGTCTGTCCGTAAACTTTTATTTGTAGCGACTACTCCTCTGAAACTACTGTATGGATATTCATGAAACTTTACAGAAATGTTGCCCATGAAGTCTAGTTTAATAATAGATTTTTAAAATACAAGTTTGTAGCGACTACTTCTTCAAAACTATGAGTGATATCAGCGTTTTTTTTCACCATTTTGGGAATGGGTCCGTGACCGGTCAAATTAGGAAAAAACACACGATTTTTCTCAAAATTGGGAAAAAAAGCGCGTTTTTTCTCAGAATTGGGAAAAAAATTGTTTTTGTATTTTGTTCAATTTTCACAGAAAAGCAGAAGAAACGTCGAAAACCCTGGTAAAAAACTTTATTAAGAAGATTATTCTAAAACAGTTTACAATTTTGGGAAGAAAAATCTGAAATTGGGATTTTTTTTTTTTTTTAATATATATTTTTTTTTTTACTCAAAATAGGGGGAAATGCTATTTTTTGGGAGAATGTCTATCGGCACGACGGTCGTGCCGATTATTTTCCTTATCGGCACGACGGTCGTGCGAATAATATTCATTATCGGCACGACGGTCGTGCGAATTATATTCCTTATCGGCACGACGGTCGTGCGAATTATATTTCTTATCGGCACGACGGTCGTGCGAATAATATTCTTTATCCGCACGACCGTCGCGCCAGTGCAGTGCTCAAAGAAAATTATTTTAAGAGACAGGCCCAGGGCTTGTTGCTTCTGAAAATGGACAGGCCCCGATTTGAAATGGCAAGGCCCTGATTTGAAATGGACAGGCCCTGATTTAAAATGGAAAGGTCCAATATTTTTTTCTTATTGGAAATGTGTCTTTATTCACTTTTATAGCACACATTAATTTTGTTACGTATGTATTAATCAAGCTCAGAACCTCCTCTGACTATATTATTCTTTTTGCTACCACTTTATGCTCCCTGGTCAGCGGACTTATTTACCATTTCGTTTAAAATATGTTAGAATAGAATATTACATAGTAATTTATAACCAATGCAAAGGAGAGTACTAGCACTTTTGCCAAACGATAATAATCAGAGCCGACTTGGTGGAACTGGAGCTAAACTTGGAGCCAAATTTTTAATCAGGTTTTATGAGACTATCAGAGCCTCCTCTGGCTATATTTTTTCTTTTTGTCACCACTTTCTCCAAGTAAAGAATTAGGAGCATAGACTAGAATTCATTTAAAAGTAGGATTCCAGGAACTCCTTACACCTTAAATAATGAATAGAAATATATTTTATACCTGTATTTATACATATACAGTATATTTTTCTTTCCATCAACATGTATGTGTAAAGGACAGTTTTTCTTATTTGATTATGTAAAAAAAAAAAAAAAAAAAAAAAAAATTATAATAATGTATCCGAAATTATGTACCATCCGAACTACTATGACACCGCACTTTCACGGCCCGAACATTTCACAAACATTCAATCGAAATACCATCAATAATGATTTTTTTTCATGCATTAGTGTGTTTTTAATGACAAAAACGGTATTTCTTATCACAAAGGAAAGAAAACACAACCCTAATAGCAGAAACCCTCAAAGTTGTGACAAACTGCCGACACGAAGCCAGGCAAAATATTCAAACTTCTTATTGTTTCAATGTGTGTATAACACATTTTAATTACTTTATTGCAAGTGTTTTCACAGTTCACAATACACATGGGAGTATTTTGTCTTGAGGAACTTGAGCTTGAGATCCAGTAAAACTGATTTTTTTGGGGATTTTTTTTTTTTTTTTTAGACAGGCCCGACGGGCTCCTCGTCTGCAAAATGAGACAGGCCCGTAATGGATTTCGAGGAGCCCCGGGCGTCGGGCTATCCTATTTCTTGAGCACTGCAGTGTATCGATATGTGTTGCATTTCATGTAATGTTAAGTAGACCAATATATAAAATTGTATTTGATTTGATTTGCAACTAGACGCCCATTGTTCTAAATTATGTAAATCATTTTGTAATATGGTATGGTCCTGTTGAGACTTAATCGTGCGAAAGCTCTAGAAGACAATTATCCGAGAATATTCTAACTCGGGAATTCGGAAGGTCGTTTATATGGCATAGGAACAACAAAGGCCCCATTAGAGACCACTGTGTAACGCCGGATTCTACTTGAGCTTAAGCAGGAGACTTTCTCCAACAAAAAATCTTCTTACAAGTGGAAGTTTGTGAATTGTTAATAATACACCGAGGAAATGGCTGTGGCAGATGCAGTAACAAAAAACAAATGTACGTTTGTTCTAATGCAGTGTGACATATATAGGATCTTATATAAGTGGTAGTTTTATATAGAGTTTAATAACCAGTGTTTTTGAGATACGGGAAATATCACCCGATGTAGAGAAATGACCCCGATATAAGAACGAGTGCGGAGCAGCACTCGTTCTTAAATCGGGGCCCTCCGCACTCGTTCTTATATCGGGGCCATTTCTCTACTGAGGGAGATATTTCCCGTATCTCAAAAACAGTGGTTATTAAACGAGTATATTTAAGAAATAGAACATCGTTTACTGTGAATTATCGTTTAATATATCACGGTTTGGAGTTCAATTGTAAACAATAATTTCACGAGCCCGAAGGGCGAGGGCGAGTAAAAATAGTGTTTACAATTGAACGACAAACCGTGATATATTATAGATAATTCGCCGTAAACGATGTTCTATTTCTATTCTAATACACTTAAAATGTGAAAATAACGCACACATCGAAAATCTTTCGCATTGCTTTGCTTACTCTCCTAACGTTGCATACGTTATAATGCGCAATGTGCAATGCTTATTCTCCAAACGTTGCAAAAATTACAGTGATATATTGTTCAATATAACGAGATATTTTAAACTAGGCTATATAGTGCGGGCGTATTAGAATACATCATTTAAAATGATATTTTATTAATATTTCTAATGGTTCACGCCTTTTTACACGAGTTTGCACGTGAACGCAAAGACGACGTTACATCATACAAACAAAACAAGTGGAATCAAAACTCTTCGTTAATTTTCCGTAATCGTTAAACCCCTGTCACACTAGGGCCGCGTTCTCACGGCGATCCCACGGCGTCCTAGAAAAATGCAGAACGCCGAGATGCGCGCAGTACGATCGCAAGTATCGCCGCAGCAACGCAGTGGCATCGCCAGTAGACGCATTGGGATCGCATAGAACGCCAAGCGACGGCGCGCACTTTGAGCATGCACAAAACAAACGCCGTCGCTCGGCGTTCTGATAAGAGCGCAGTGGGGTCGCCGTAAGGTCGCCATAGCAGCGCAGTAAGGTCTCCTACAACGCCACAGGAGCTCCGCGGGCGCGCACAGAGGTCGCAGTGCGAACGCTGTGGTTGTCGGTGGCGCTTGCACAGAGAGTGTACGGCGTTCTCTGAGATGTCACTGCGTCTCTACATAGGGTATGTCAACAATTATAGGTATAGGTTATGTCGACACTTTTAGGTATGGGGAAGTCCACTTACAGGTTTAGGTAAGTCCACACTTATAGCTATAGGGTAAGTCCACACTTATTATAGGTAAGTCCACACTTATTATAGGTAAATCCACACTTATAGGTATAGGTAATTCAACACTTATTATAGGTGTAGGTAAGTCCACACTTAGTATAGGTAAGTCCACACTTATTATAGGTATAGGTAAGTCCACACTTATTATAGGTAAGTCCACACTTATAGGTATAGGTAAGTCCACATGTATTATAGGTATAGGTAAGTCCACACTTATTATAGGTATAGGTATGTCCACACATATGTGTAGGGTATGTCCTCACTTACAGGTATAGGGTATGTCAACAATTATAGGTCATGTCCACACTTATACGTAAGTCCACACTTATAGGTATAGGTAAGTCCACACATATAGCTATAGGGTAAGTCCACACTTATAGATATAGGGTATTTCCACACTTATAGGTGTAGGGTAAGTCCACACTTATATGTGTCGGATATGTCCACACTTGTAGGTGTAAGGTGTGTCAACAATTATAGGTATAGGTTATGTCCACACTCATAGGTATAGGTAAGTCCACACTTATAGGTATATCCACACTTATAGGTGTAGGGTAAGTCCACAGTTATATGTGTAGGGTACGTCCACACTTATAGGTATAGGGTATGTCCACACTTATAGGTATAGGGTATGTCCATACTTATGTGTGTAGGGTAAGTCCACACTTATATGTGTAGGGTCCACACTTATAGGTATAAGTAAGTCCACACTTATAGGTATAGGTTAAGTCCACACTTATAGGTGTAGGGTAAGTCTACACTTACAGGTATAGGGTAAGTCCACACTTATAGGTATAGGGTAAGTCCACACTTATAGGTGTAGGGTAAGTCTACACTTATAGGTATAGGGTAAGTCCACACTTATAGGTGTAGGGTAAGTCCACACTTATAGGTGTAGGGTAAATTCACACTTATATGTGTAGGATATGTCCACACTTATATGTGTAGGGTATGTCTGCACTTATATGTGTAGCGTCCACACTTATAGGTATAGGTAAGTCCACACTTATAGGTGTAGGTAAGTCCACACTAATTATAGGTATAGGTAAGTCCACACTTATAGGTATAGGTAAGTCCACACTTATAGGTGTAGGTAAGTCCACACTTATAGGTATAGGTAAGTCCACACGTATGGGTATAGGTAAGTCCACACTTATATGGTAGGGCATGTCCACACTTATATGTGTAGGGTATGTCAACAATTATAGGTATAGGTAAGTCCACACTTATAAGTGTAGGCTAAGTCCACACTTATAGGTATAGGTAAGTCCATAATATAGGTGTAGGTAATTCAACACTTATTATAGGTATAGGTAAGTCCACACTTATAGTTATAGGTAAGTCCACACATATAAGTGTAGAGTATGTCCATACTAATAGGTATAGGGTAGGTCAACAATTATAGGTATAGGTTATGTCGACACTTTTAGGTATGGGGAAGTCCACTTACAGGTTTAGGTAAGTCCACACTTATAGCTATAAGGTAAGTCCACACTTATAGATATAGGGTTTGTCCACACTTATAGGTATAGGGTAAGTCCACACTTATAGGTGTAGGGTAAGTCCACACTTATATGTGTAGGGTATGTCCACACTTATAGGTATAGGTAAGTCCACACTTGTAGGTATAGGTAAGTCTACACTTATTATAGGTATAGGTAAGTCCACACTTATTATAGGTAAGTCCACACTTATAGGTATAGGTAATTCAACACTTATTATAGGTGTAGGTAAGTCCACACTTATTATAGGTATAGGTAAGTCCACACTTATTATAGGTATAGGTAAGTCTACACTTATTATAGGTATAGGTAAGTCCACACTTATTATAGGTAAGTCCACACTTATTATAAGTAAGTCCACACTTATAGGTATAGGTAAGTCCACACTTATTATAGGTATAGGTATGTCCACACATATGTGTAGGGTATGTCCTCACTTACAGGTATAGGGTATGTCAACAATTATAGGTTATGTCCACACTTATAGGTAAGTCCACACTTATAGGTATAGGTAAGTCCACACATATAGCTATAGGGTAAGTCCACACTTATAGATATAGGGTATTTCCACACTTATAGGTGTAGGGTAAGTCCACACTTATATGTGTAGGATATGTCCACACTTATAGGTGTAAGGTGTGTCAACAATTATAGGTATAGGTTATGTCCACACTTATAGGTATAGGTAAGTCCACACTTATAGGTATATCCACACTTATAGGTGTAGGGTAAGTCCACAGTTATATGTGTAGGGTATGTCCACACTTATAGGTATAGGGTATGTCCACACTTATAGGTATAGGGTATGTCCTAACTTACAGGTGTAGGGTATGTCCACTCTTACAGGTATAGGGTATGTCCACACTTATATGTGTAGGGTATGTCCACACTTATAGGTATAGGGTATGTCCACACGTATATGTGTAGGGTAAATCCACACGTACATGTATAGGGTAAATCCACACTCACATGCATAGGGTAAGTTCACACTCAAGCATAGGGTCAGTCCACACTCAGACATGTTTTAATTTAGTCCACAATCAGGCACAGGTTAAGATGGTCATGTCCCTGCAATTCTACCAGAAATCCACTCAGATATAGGGTCAATCTACACTCAGACAACACTCAGTGTCCCTACTACTCAACAAGGAAGAAAGTCCACACTCATTCAAAAAGAAATTACCCTCACCCACACCCACACTCAATCTGATTTCATAGGCCCAATATCCCAGTATTATAACTCCAGAATAACCCATTCAAATGGTCATGTCAAGTCACTGACCGTAATTTACACCTGCATAAACTCCTTTATTGATACTAGCAATATTTCTTAACCCTTGATGCATCCCTTTATGAATAAAACAAAAAAATGAACTATTGTTGAAATAAAATTGGGTTTAAACTCCTTTTAAAAGAAATGTTTAATGAAAATAAATAGAATTTAAAGGATTAGATTATTATCTCTAGAATATTTAACACTGAATAAATACTGCAGGTGGAGTGGCTGATGAACCTAAAACTTCATGATTTGCTGTTCTACTCTGTTTACATGACGGTTCTTCTGTTGATGGTTAACGGCAACTGGAACCTCACACAAACCTATCGCAGTACGGTCACAGTTAAGAACATTTTTGTTAACCCTGGCCAAGGGGTGGGGTCGGAAAAGGTAGGTCCTTAATTGGTAACAAATTCATATCTTCTATTTATGAAAAATTATTACCTCCCTTTAGCTTAAGAAATATCTGACAAGACATTTTATGTCTCAAATTCAACATAGTTAAAACTAAGAGAAATACAGGTTTGTACAGCAGATGGTCTCTTTAAATAACTAATACCCTATCTATCTTTCATGGGTATGCAGTGAAGACCGGAAATTCCAACACAAGGTATAGTTGTTATTATCGTATTACCGAAGCTCTGTCAAGGATTGGAATTTCCTTATCTGAATCACCCATGATTGCTTCTTTTTCTTGCAAAGCATTGATAGTTTGTGCATGACAGCTAAGTTTTCATATTTCTTTACCCACTGACATCATGCAACTGTTGACAATATCGATAACATTGTTGATGTTTGTGACTGTTATCTGTCCGGATAGAATCTGTCAAAATTCTTTCCATCACCGATCTTAAACGCGAATAACCTTATCTTGTATGCAAGAATATCTTGTATAACATACAGGTTGGTACAGTAGATGGTCTCTACCATGTCTTATATTACCAGTGTTCCAGATAAGCTTTTAGCACAATGCATGTTGTAAGCATGACTTATTTTTTTAATCATTTACATTTACAAAAGCGTATTCTTTGATTATGACTGGGCTGAGTGGGCATACTCGATTTTTCTAAGCTGTTGAAATGTGTACGCTTGAATGTGGTTAAAATCATCGTCGATTTTTTGTACGCATTGATTTTATTGGCTCTACTGGCCAAAAGGGTAATCCTGACGTGATTTCAATGAATCTTGGCAGGAATGATCCGTACCAAGCCTAGTTGCGCATATTGTTGTCGTGTTCCGATGTTCCGGTTGAATGATTTTTGTTAGAGTTGTGACTCTTTAAAGGTTTAAATACACAAACTTTGTCTGGACTAGTTCTCTGCAACCACTGGTAGTCTTTTAATGAAACCTGGTTGCGCATGTCATTGTTGTGTTCCGCTTGAATGATTTTTGGTGGAGTTAAGGCCCTTTAACGGTTTTAATATGCAAACTTTGTCTGGACTAGTTCTCCGCAAGCACCGGTTGTCTTTCAACGGAATTTGGTTGCGCATATCGTTGTCGTGTTCCGGTTGAATTTATTTTTGGCAGAGTTAAGGCCCTTTAAAGGTTTTAATTCACAACCTTTGTCTTGACTAGTTTTCCTGATTCCCTGGCAGGATTTCAGCAAATCTTAGAGAGAATGATGTGTACCAAGCCTAGTTGCGCATATCATTGCCATGTCCGGCATGTCCGGTGAAATGAATTTGACAAGAGTTATGCCCTTTTAAAGGTTTTAATACATTAACTTTGTACAGACTAGTTCTCCTGAACCCCTTGCCAGATTTCAATGAAACTTGGCAGGGATGATCAGTACCAAGCCTAGTTGCTCATATAATCGCCGTGTTCTGGTTGAATGATTTTTGAAAGAGTTTTGGCCCCTTATGCACAAACTTTATCCAGACTAGTTTTCTTGAACCCTTGGCTATATTTCAGTGAAACTTGGCAGGAATAATCAGTACCAAGCCTAGTTGCACATATTGTCATGTTCTCCATCACAGACTCTATATAGCCAGTAGAGCAATACAGGCCCTCTTAGGCCTCTTGTTAGCTCTACTTGCCAAAGGCCAGGAGGGCTTATGCGATCACTTTTTGTCCGTCGGCCGTCTGTCCGTCCGTCTGTTTGCAATTTTATAAAATCAACATCTCCTCTGAAACCGCTCGAAGGATTTTGATGAAACTTCATCACAATGTTACCTGGGAGGGCCCCTCTCAGATTTGTGTTTTTCGCGGCCGCCAGTCATCCAAGATGGCCGCCATGTCTAAAACTAGGTCAAATTTAAGGAAATTTCAAACGACATCTCCTCCGAAATCACTTATTCCATTCTACTGAAATATCATATACATGTTCCTTGGGTTTGGCCTCTACCAAGTTTGTGTTTTTCGTTATCGTCAAATAATCAAAATGGCCGCCACGGCGACCCAAAGTTAACATAGAGTTATATAGGAAAAGGTTAAAAATTACATCTTCTCTGAAACCGCCTGAAAGATTTTGATGAAACTTAAGTACAATGATATTTGGGATAGTCCCTCTCAGATTTGTGTTTTTCGCAGCCGCCAGTCATCCAAGATGGCCGCCATGGCTAAAACTAGGTCAAATTTAAGTAAATTTCAAACGACATCTCCTCCGAAACCACTTATTTCATTCTTGTGAAATATCATATACATGTTCCTTGGGTTGGCCTCTATCAAGTTTGTGTTTTTCGTTATCGTCGAATAATCAAAATGGCCGCCACAGCGACCCAAAGTTTACATAGAGTTATAATATAGGAAAAGGTTAAAAATTACATCTTCTCTGAAACCTCTTGAAGGATTTTGATGAAACTTAATCATATTCGAGGGCTGGCGTGGCGCAGTCGGTAGCGCAGCGGATTTGTAACAGGAGGCCCCGGGTTCAATCCTCCGTGGTGCCACTGAGTTCCGTCGGTGTGTTCTTGGGCAGGACACTTTCCCTTAGCCTCGTCCGTCGGATGGGGACGTAAACCGGGTGGTCCCGTGTATCGGTCTATCCTCCGAGCACGTTAAAGAACCATAGGATTCTATTCGATAATAAGAGTAGGGCAGGTTCCCGGATTCCTATGTATCCTTCCCCTCTCTCTTTTTGGCGGCTTTAAATAACCTATACTGTGTTGATGAGCCGTTACAACATTCAATTCAATTCACCATGAAATTTGGGATAGTCCCTCTCAGAGTTATGTTTTTCGCGGCCGCCAGTCAACCAACATGGTCGCCATGTCTAAAATTAGGTCAAATTTAAGAAAATTTCAAACAACATCTCCGAAACCACTTATTTCATTCTTGTGAAATATCATAAACATGTTCCTTGGGTTGGCCTCTATCAAGTTTGTGTTTTTCGTTATCGTCGAATAATCAAAATGGCCGCCACAGCGACCCAAAGTTTACATAGAGTTATATAGGAAAACGTTAAAAATGACATCTTCTCTGAAACTGCTTGAACGATTTTGATGAAACTTAATCACAATGATCTTGGGTTAGTCCCCCTCAGATTTTGGGCCTCCAGTTATCCATGATGGCCACCATGGCTAAACTTTGGTCAAATTTAAGGACATTTATCAAACAACATATTACCACTTATTCCATTCTAGTTAAATATCATATGCATGTTCCTGTTGTTGGCCTCTATCAAGTTTGTGTTTTTCTTTGTCGTCAAAAATATCCAAAGTTTACATAGAGTTATATATAGGAAACATGTTTTTTGGGTTGGCCTCTATCATGTTTATGTTTTTGAATCTCATCATACAAGTAGAGTCTACAGGCCCTCTTGGGCCTATTGTTTTTAATGAGTTTTTGGTGAAAAAATATGTGTAATTACGCAGTTACGCGTCTTATCTGGAGCACTGATTAAATACAGATTGGTACAGTGTATGGTTTCTACCATGTCATATATTACATACAGATTGGTAAAGTAGATGGTCTCTACCATGTCTAATATTGCATACAGGTTGGTACAGTGGATGCTTTCAACAATTTCTTATATTACATGCAAGTTGGTACAGTGTAAGCTTTCTACCATGTTTTATATTACATACAGGTTGGTACAGTTGATAGTTCTACCATGTCTTATATTACATACTGGTTGGTACAGTGGATAGTTTCTACCATGTTTTATATTGCATACAGGTTGGTACAGTGTATGGTTTCTACCATGTCATATATTACATACAGATTGGTACAGTAGATGGTCTCTACCATGTCTTATATTGCATACAGGTTGGTACAGTGGATGCTTTCAACAATTTCTTATATTACATGCAAGTTGGTACAGTGTAAGCTTTCTACCATGTTTTATATTACATACAGGTTGGTACAGTGGATAGTTCTACCATGTCTTATATTACATATAGGTTGGTACAGTGGATAGTTTCTACCATGTTTTATATTGCATACAGGTTGGTATAGTGGATGGTTTCTACCATGTCATATATTGCATACAGGTTGGTACAGTAGAGGGTCTCTACCATGTCTTATATTGCATACAGGTTGGTACAGTGGATGCTTTCAACAATGTCTTATATTACATACAGGTTGGTACAGTGGATAGTTCTACCATGTCTTATATTACATATAGGTTGGTACAGTGAATAGTTTCTACCATGTTTTATATTGCATACAGGTTGGTATAGTGGATGGTTTCTACCATGTCATATATTGCATACATGTTGGTACAGTAGAGGGTCTCTACCATGTCTTATATTGCATACAGGTTGGTATAGTGGATGCTTTCAACAATGTCTTATATTACATGCAAGTTGGTACAGTGGATGCTTTCTACCATGTTTTATTTTACATACAGGTTGGTACAGTGGATAGTTCTACCATGTCTTATATTACATACAGGTTGGTACAGTGGATAGTTTCTACCATGTTTTATATTGCATACAGGTTGGTATAGTGGATGGTTTCTACTATGTCTTAGATTGCATACAGGTTGGTACAGTGGATGCTTTCAACAATGTCTTATATTACATGCAAGTTCGTACAGTGGATGCTTTCTACCATGTTTATATTACATACAGGTTGGTACAGTGGATAGTTCTACCATATCTTATAGTACATACATGTTGGTACAGTGGATAGTTTCTACCATGTTTTATATTGCATACAGGTTGGTATAGTGGATGGTTTCTACCATGTCTTATATGGCATACAGGTTGGTACAGTGAATGGTGTCTACCATGTCTTATATTGTGTACAGGTTGGTACAGTGGATGGTTTCTACCATGTCATATTGCATACAGGTTGGTACAGTGGATGGTTTCTACCATGTCTTATATTACATACAGGTTGGTACAGTGGATGATTTCTACGCGTACATCAGTGAAACACTTCTGCCAGGCATTGCGAGTGTATCCACCACAGATCGTAGCCAGGCCACACTTGGATCTAACTTCTATCTTATGGGGACATACAGACTCAGGCAGCTGAGAGTTAAAAAAGGTACTTGCGAAACTGTAACACTGGAGATAATAAATTGAAATGAGGTTTACATCCTGTTTATAACATCATATTAGGCTTTATTGGAACAGCAATCTCAGACGGAGATGAAGTGATGGATGATCATGCCTCGTCCGGGGAGCGAGCCCAAGCCGGGCAGAGGTCTGTAGCTCTAAAGCGAAAGCCTTGCCCACTGAACTAATGATGTTGATTATTTCTCAGATGTAAAAGCTGGCTGGGTTATTAATATAATACGATAATGCCGAAAGACAGTTTTAAATTAATCATAGAGGTCTGTTATTCTTAAGCTCAAACCCTAATCCACTGACTGGAGTTTGGGAACAGGCGAAATAAGTCAAATCAGGTCTATCATTTTGAGAATATGTAGCAAAGCCAAATTGAAGAAGTGATTAGACAAAACAATAAACCTCACCAGAAATATGTGAAAAATACACCTGTTATACCCCCTATTTTTGAACTCTTATAAAATAAAAACATGTATTTAGTAGCACCCCAGTCACAGGTATGGTCAATATATACTGAAAGAAAAAAGAAACGCAGGGTGCGTATTTCCGCTATATATTGCATATACTGCACACTTAATTCCATATATATTCCAAGGAAATCCCAAGATGTTTTGTAAAAAAAAAAAAGGTGCAGTTAGTTAGAGAAAGGACACAACTGTGATGTTGTAGTTGTTTTAATCACAGTACACGTAACAAGAAATTCATAAATGCTGAAGTTCCTCTTTGAAAAATTGAGCCAGTTCAGTACTGTATTTAATGTTAAGTTATTGCAACATTTAAAGCCTAAGTTTGCTCATCTGCTCATTCTGACGATAATGAAACTTTAAAGGGGTAACCATTGGTGTGTTCAGTGCTGTTTAAACCTTCTTTCTAAAAGGACAGGCCTAATGTCGCCCTGTACCATTCGATTAGCAGTAGCATATTAAACATACAATATATAGCGGAAATACGCACCCTGCGTTTCTTTTTCCTTTCAGTATATATATATGTCAAAAGAATTTTTATATGCCTGTTTTGAAAAAAAACTCAGCACTTATAGGTCAAAATTATATGATGGCGACAAGTTCTGTACATGTCTAGATATATAAACAATCAAATGTCTTATGTCTTATAGTGAAGAAAAGCACATGGGTTTGGCTTCACTGTTTGCTGCCAGGAAATTTTAACCTCAAATATTGGCATTTTCTTTATAATTTCAAAATTGTTTGCTGGACTAACCCAATGACTAGAATACTTGTGTCTGCCTCTTACATGTTTCCTTGTTACGATCTTTGCAAATCACGTGCACGAATATATAATCTGCTGCTCCAGAATGCCCTGATAGGGGCCCGGGGGACCTGTGTTGGGTAGTGGAAAACAAACACTGAATTAACTCCAGTTATATTCCTCCTACTTAGGAACATGTCCATCGGTAGTAGACAGAATATTGAAAGGAGATTGTGAACTTAAAAACTCGTATTGGATCGGTGATGAGGATACACAGAACTATAATGGGTCCTGGACATGTCCACTAGCCAGCTCACACCCAGTACCAGCAGCCCGTAGCCCATGGATCTACCAGACAGCTTGGGATCTGAAGATAATACCGTATACGGGTACCCATGCTACATATTCTGGAGGAGGATATGTCCTGGAAATGCCAGAAGATAAAGGTTTGATTGATTGATACTTTATTTATTTCCAATTGGAGAGCACGATAATACTTTATTTCCTTCCAATTGGAGAGCATGATAATGCTTTATTTCCTTCCAATTGGAGAGCATGATAATACTTTATTTTCTTCCAATTGGTGATAATATTTTATTTTCTTCCAATTGGAGAGTATGAAAAAAAAAATCTTCAATTTGGAGAGCATGATAATACTTTATTTCTTTCCAATTGGAGAGCATGATAATACTTTATTTACTTCCAATTGGAGAGCATGATAATAATTTATTTATTTCCAATTGGAGAGCATGATAATACTTTATTTTCTTCCAATTGGAGAGCATGATAATACTTTATTTTCTTCCAGTTGGAGAGCATGATAATACTTTAGAGAGCATGATAATACTGTAGGAAATGATTATTTAGCCTAGTCAAAATTTAGCACATTAAACAATTTTCGATGGTTTCGGGCATATTAGCGCAATGATGAATTAGCACTCGGCTGTAGACTTCATTTTAATTTAGCGCTCTTGCTTGCTCTGCAGAATTTCGGCAATTTCTGATTATTCCCGATTATCCCGATCGGTAACATCGACGCGGCAGTTTTTTTTTATTTTATTTGTTAATCATGCCTTCAGGCTGTCAACAAAACTGTTTTGTATAACGACGTTTCCATTTTTGAGTGAACACATCTTACAAACACGTCAAAACCAAACCCATTGACAATATGATTTAAACATTGTGAAAAATGTTGCCAAAACAGTAATTAACAAGTCCAGAAAACTGCTACTATTGTCTATTGATAAAACGGTGTTGGCGAGTTAATCCGATAATAACCACGAAAATTGCCGAAGGGCAGCAGAGCTTATGGGATGGCGAGTTATCCATCGTCCGTCCGTCAAGTTTTGCCTCGTTAAGACGATAGGGCCTTCATTTTTCATATGATCTTTACCAAACTTTACCAGATTGTTAATATCAATGAAAGATCGGACAAGTTCGAAAACCAAATCGGACCAGTAACACCAGAGTTATGGCCCTTGATTTAGTTAAAAAGGCTATATTTTGCCTCGTTAAGACGATAGAGCCTTCATTTTCCATCAGATCTTTATCAAACTTTACCAGATTGTTAATATTGATGAAAGCTCGAAAAATGCAATTTTCACCCTTGTGAACACTCTAGTGAACACTCTAGCATCTTCATTTTGTATTCGATCTTTCCCTTGGTCAGATTGTTGATATCATTGAAGGCTGAGACAAGTTTGAAAACCAGCCAGATCGAACCAGTAACACCGGAGTTATGGCCCTTTTCAATATTTGGTAATGTACACTGGAAACCCCAGGGGTCGTGGGTTCAAATCTTACTGGAGGCATTTTTTTTTCTTTTTTTTTTTCCAAAGGCCAGGCGAGCTTATGCAATCACTTTTCCTCCGTCTGTCTGTTAGCAATTTTATAAAATCAACATCTCCTCTGAAACCGCTTGAAGGATTTTGATGAAACTTCATCACAATATTATTGGGAGTGCCCCTCTTAGATTTGTGTTTTTCATGGCCGCCAGTCATCCAAGATGGCCACCATGGCTAAAACTAGGTCAAATTTAAGGAAATTTCAAACGACATCTCCGAAACCACTTATTTCATACCATAAATATGTTGCTTGGGTTGGCCTCTGTAAAGTTTGTGTTTTTCGTTATCATCGAACAATCAAAATGGCCGCCACGGCGACTCAAAGTTTACATAGAGTGATATAGGAAAAGGCTAAAAATGACATATTTTTTGAGACCGCTTGAAGGATTTTGATGAAACTTCATTACAATGATCTTTGGGATAGTTCCTCTCAGTTTTTTGCGACTGCCAGTCATCCAAAATGGCCACCATGGCTAAAACTAGGTCAAATTTAATTAAATTTCAAACGACATGATCTCCTCCGAAACCACTTATTCCATTCTTGTGAAATATCATATACATGTTCCTTGGGTTGGGCTCTATCAAGTTTGTGTTTTTCGTTATCGGCGAATAATCAAAATGACCCAAAGTTTACAAAGAGTTATAAAGGAAAATGTTGAAAATGACATTTTCTCTAAACCGCTTGAAGGATTTTGATGAAACATAATCACCATGATATTTGGGATAGTCCCTCGCAGATTTGTGTTTTTCGCGGCCGCCAGTCATCCAAGATGGCCGCCATGTCTAAAACTAGGTCAAATTTAAGGAAATTTCAAACAACATGTCCTCCGAAAACACTTATTCCATTCTTGTGAAATATCATAAACATGTTCCTTGGGTTGGCCTCTATCAAGTTTGTGTTTTTTGTTATTGTCGAATAATCAAAATGGCCACCATGTCAACCCAAAGTTTACATAGAGTTATATAGGAAAAGGCTAAAAATGACATCTTCTCTGAAACCAGTTGAAGGATTTTGATGAAACTTAATCACAATGATCTTTTGGATAGTCCTCCTCAGATTTATGTTTTTCGCGGCCGTCAGTCATCCAAAATGGCCACCATGGCTAAAATTACGACATCTCCTCCGAAACCACTTAATCCATTCCAGTGAATATCATATACATGTTCCTTGCGTTGGCCTCTTTGTGTTTTTTTATATCGTCGAATAATCAAAATGGCCGCCACGATGACCCAAAGTTTTCAGAGTTATATAGGAAAAGGCTAAAATTGACATCTTCTCTGAAACCTCGTGAAGGATTTTGTTGAAACTTTATCACAATGATCTTTGGGATAGTGCGCCTCAGATTTGTGTTTTTCGCAGCCGCCAGTTGTCCAAGATGGCCACCATGGCTAAAACTAAGTCAAATTTAAGGAAATTTCAAACGACATCTCCTCCGAAACCACTTAATCCATTCCAGTGAAATATCATATACATGTTGCTTGGGTTGGCCTCTAACAAATTTGTGTATTTCGTTATCATCGAATAATCAAAATGGTTGTCATGGTGACCCAAGGTTTACAAAGAGTTATATAGGAAAAGGTTAAATATCTTCTCTGAAACCTTTTGAAGGGTTTTGTTGAATCTTTATCACAATGGTTGGGGTCTATTAAGTTGTTTTTTTTTGCTTCTTGCAATAATCAAAATGGCCACCGTGGCGACCCAAAGTTTATATAGGAAAAGGCAAAATACAGTAGAGCGTCTACAGGCCCTCTTGGGCCTCTTGTTTTAATTTTTTTTTTTTTTTTTTATTAATATCATTATTATTTTTTAATGATTCAGTTTTTTTCTCATAAGAAACCATCGTTCATTTTTCTTGGAGCTTAGGGGCCCTTGTTGGATCAGTTTTACATAGAGCTATAGGCAATAACTTCAAAAAATTTCTTCTCTGAAACTACAAGAGATAAAGGTTTAATACTTTTTATTTATTATAGCTTATGGATCTTCTACCGATTTTGTTCAAATTGTGACCCTGGGGTCAAATTTGGCCCAACCCCGGGGGTCACAGTTTTACATAGACTGATATAGGGAAAAGCTAAAAAAATCTTCTTCTCTGACACTACAAGAGCCAACAGTTTAATATTTTGTATTTATACTCAGCTTATGGTCCTCTACCAAGTTTGTTCAAATGGTGACCCTGTGGTCAAATTTTACCCCGCCCCTGGGTCACATGTAAAACTTGGTTTGAATGTTTATATTAATGACAGTTTGACTTGTTTTAAAAGCTAGTCAAACTTGAGCCAAACCCAGGCGAAATGAACGGTTTAAAACCATGAACTACCATGGTAGTTCATGGTCAGTAGACCATGGTAGACCATGTTTTGGTAAATGGCACTTGATGGTCAATGACCATGGTAGTTCATGGTCACCATGGTAATTCATGGTCTCTGACCATGGTCTACCATGGTCAGAGACCATGAACTACCATGGTCAGAGATCATGAACTACCCTGGTAGATCATGAACTACCATGGTAGACCATGAACTACCATGGTTGACCATGAACTACCATGGTAGCTAACCCAAGGAATATATATGAGTTTTCACTAGAATGGTATAAATGGTTCGGAGGAGATGTCGTTTGAAATTACTTTAAGTTTGACCTAAGTTTTAGCCATGGCAGCAATCTTGAATGACTGGCGGCCGTGAAAAAACACAAATTTGAGTGGGGCTATCCCAAAAATCATTGTGATTAAGTTTCATCAAAATCCAAGCGGTTTCAGAGAAGATGTCGTTCTTAGTCTTTCCCTATATAACTCTATGTCTTTGTGTCGTCGTGGCGGCCATTTTGATTGTTTGATGATAACTAAAAACACAAACTTGATAGAGCCTAACCCAAAGAACATGTATATGATATTTCACTAGAATGGAATAAGTGTTTTTTTATAAGATGTTGTTTGGAATTTCCTTAAATTTCACCTAGTTTGTCAACAATTACTGGCGTGGCATGGACATTACGTGCACTTATATACTTGCTGGAACTTTTGGACTATAACTAGTTGATGTGTTAAATGTTGTAGTGTTTAATTATCGGCGGGCAGCGAAGGTGTGAAAGGAAGGACATATAAGTTTCAGTTTAACTTTATTCAGCTCCTGTATACCCAGAGACTGAATTGTAATCTAAACATAAATTATATACAAATTTGCTGTCCGTACGAATTGCTAAAAAACATTTTAAATTGATTGAATTCGGTGCACTTGTAATTATGCTTGAATATCAACCGTGCTTTCAACACTTGCTTAAATGCTTATCAGAAAAGTTGCTTTCATAATGAACATTTAATTTGGTGCACATGTATTTATGTCCTTAATATTGTAATATTCAATTTGCTTTATTGCTTAATGCTTTCTGCTGTAAGGGCTTGCCATAATGGTCTTTTGTGCTTACCGGCAGCCCAATTGTTAAACATTCATTCCATGCCACGCCCAATATTTGCCAAAAGCATTACTCGTACAATTAAAGACTAAGTAAAAACAACCCACTGATCAAAGAATATGAAGTTGCCAATGTTTACCATTGCAAAACGACCCCGATATTGATGACGTCACTCATAAACTACACAAGATGAGATTCACCGATCAGGTTATTTAGTACTAAACTTAACAGCGTGGGAATTAACAGCGTGGGGAACTATGACTCACTCTACATTTCGGCAATATTAATTAAATGATTTATGAGAACGTTTATTTAAAGTAAATATCAATTAGAAAGGGAATCTCACAGGATATAAACAAAGGAAGAGACGAAATAAAGCTTATGTTAATAAAATTGAAAGAAAAAGTTGGTCTGACGAGAATCGGAAATGGCCGTCAAACAAAGGAAAATAGAAAACATTATTTGCATCCTGCCACAACGTGAACATCTGTATGAATAAATTGAAACGAATACGACCTAATCGAAGCTAAAATCACGAGCAACAGGATTATTACAAAATCATAGATCCTGCGAGTCTAATTTCAAGAAAATTAAGTTTTTAACTGTAAGCTCAAAAAACATCATACCTCTCTGTTAAAATCTTGACGAAAGGGACATGCCGGTGTGCATGTAGAAAAATGCACCGTGAAATTTACTCAATCTCAATAATTACCTACAGCTAGTGTTTCCTCCAATAACCATTGACTATAACAGATATTATAGTCAATATTATTTTGACATTTTTTTACATTATTTTGATATTTTGTTCATTCCCATGTACATAAACTACAAGAAAACATATATTTACCACTAATAAAATGGTCAAACCAAAGTTGGAATGTCTTTTGTTGATGGTACAGCTGAAATTCATCTCCTAAATATAACCTTGCATTTTGAATTCACAAGAATTCTCAAAAGGATATGCGTCTGAATGTGCATAAGAACTACAATTTTATGAGATATACATTAAATTGTTACCATTGGCTACCATGGTCGACTTACCATGGTCAACCATCCTCTTCGAATTTGACCATGTTCGACCATGGTCATGGTCTCTAACCATGGTATTTGATGGTACTTGATGGTCGATCATGATAGTTCATGGTCGGCAATCAAAAATCCAGGTGACCATGGTAGACCATGGTCTTCATTTCGCCTGGGAATACATCCCTCCCCCTATAAAAAACTAGTTTTATACTGCCATATCTGACACAATCCTTCACCCCACCACCCCTCCCCATCCCACCCCACCCCACCATCGACACCATATAGCCAGTAGAGCGATACAGGCCCTCATGGGCCTCTTGTATTCTTTTGTTAACTGCAGTTTATAATGAATGAGTGCTCTTGTCGTTGAATTAGAAAGTACTAATCTAAAGAACTGCAAACTAAGTATAATCATCCACAATCGTTGTGTGTTTCTGAGAAAATAGATGACTTTTGGAAAATCTTTTTTTTTTTTAGCAGACATCTTGAATTAGAGCACAGACAACGTCCAGCAATAGCGCTAAAATAAGATGTCCTTTAAATAATCATTTCTTACAGTACTTTATATTCTTCTACCGGTAATAGGAGAGTTTTTAAGACTTTATTTCCTTCCAGTTGGTGTAGCACACCCACTGCAGCACAGGAAGTGTCAACCTGGGGTAGTCGCATAATGGCGGGCAGTAAATAATTCTCATTTCCTTTTGTACAAAAAAGCATTTTCACTTTTTGAAGTGCCATTTTTAGCTCTAAGCTCTGTCGAGTTGTCCATCATCCATTAACTTTTACCTGGTTAACACGATGCCCTGCCATCATTTTTCATCCGATTATTTCCAAACTTTGCCAGATTGTTGATCATAGAATTCTCGGACAAAATCGAATCTAAGTCCAGACTCTATTGTGCCCATAGCGACCAGGGTTCTCCAGGCGTTTTAGTTGGCGGAGGGACTTTAAAACTTAGAATTAACAACAACAACAACGACAAATTCGAAAAACCTGCCAGTTTGGACCATTAACACTGGAGTTATGGCCCTTGATTAAGTTCAATATAAAACAACAGAGAAATGTTCAGCATATATATATGTGCCGATTAAAAGTATAGGTTTATTCATGAGTTCTTAAAACACCCATGATTGAATATGCGTAAAATAAATTATGAGTTAGTAACTCCTAATTGGACGTTCCAGTTCTGGGGTTTGGCGAGGCTGGTTTATAAAAACAATTATATTGTGTGTGTCAATATATTGAGTTGGATTCTCAAAGTATGCAAGTTATATATATATACCTTGTCCTCAGTAGGTTTAGAAATTGTGTACATCTGAGGTAAAATGTGCAGGTTGATGGCGGGATATAGACTTTAAATTAGCTATCCTGCCAACAACATCCAAATTTTACAAAATATTTACACCTTTTATAAACTTACCGACGACGAGATATATATATATTACATATTTTGAGAAACCAATCTTTATAGACACAGTTATAAATGATATATATATATATATCTTTAACCAGTCAGGCCAAACACCAAAACTGCAGCGGCAAATTAAGAATTACCAACTCATAATTCATTTTACACATGTTTAATCTCACATATTTTAAGAACCAGTGAATAAACCTATACTTTTAATTGGCACATATATATTATTATTTGACCTGAACACCTGGAGTTTTGTAGTGTAGTTTTACCGTTATTTGGCGGGTTGCTTTCTTTAATAAATAAAATCCCTTGGTGTGCCCAAAAATTTACATAGGGAAAACTGAGTTTGCGTTTATAATATTTTGCCACAATTGGTTTGCATTTAGGCCTTTTAAATGAACACATTTTATATTTATTTTAACATTATTTCAGATACACTGGAGGGTCTGATAAACACTGGGTGGATAGACGAGAGAACAAGTGCTGTTTTTGTAGAGTTTACCGTATACAACCCCAATGTGGATCTGTTCAGCATTGTGGTTTTACTGTTCGAGTTTCCCATCGTCGGGACGGTGTTCCCTAGCTATCAGATATTTACCGCCAGTTTGTTTCACTTCTCTAGTGGTTTCGAAACATACGTTGCCGTTTGCGAGGTTTTGTTTGTCTTGTTCAATATCACATTCGCGTACATCGAAATCCAGAAATATCGCAAATTGGGAAGAAGGGAGTACTTTGCGGATTTCTGGAATTATGTGGAAATCGTGCAGTTATGTTTATCATTGACATTAATTGGACTTTTCATACAAAGAACTATATTGGTGCAGAACGTTATGTCAGATTTCAGTAAGAGCGGAAAAAAGAATTTCATAAGCTTTTATCCTGCGGCTGTATCAGACAGTATATTGTTGTACGTGATGGCTTTTCTCGTGGCCACGGTCATGCTGAAGACCGTGAAGATGTTAAGCTTCATGAATAAGAGTATACACCTGATATCGAGCACCTTGTCTCATACCAGAACCAGCCTTACTGGCTTCATGGGTGTGTTTTTGCTGATATTTTTTGCTTTTGGACACTGCACATATTTGTTTTTTGGCTCAACATTGACTGCGTACAACAATATAGGACGCACTCTTATGTCAAATTTCCAAATACTGCTGAATCAGGCGGGAGTCGTCGAACTCAGCAATACATTTAGATATGCAGGGCCACTGTTTATCGTGGCATTTGTTATCACCATGAATTACTGCATGTTGGCGATGTTTATGGCGATTCTAAATATCGGTCGAATAGAGACCAAACACAAACGGGTCATGAAGGAGAAAGAGGTGGATTTCATGGCGTATGTGCTGGAGAAGGTAAAAATGAGTATGGGCTTCAAATAAATGCAAAGGAAACCAAATTATTTTCCTCTGTATATGAAAGGCGTACATCAGATTTTTTTCTTCTAAAATAATCTTAAATTCAAAAAAAATATTACAGTGCATTATAAAAATGTTGTATCAATCAAAATATTACCTTATCCTCTTGTTTTTCAGGTCTGAAATTTGAATTCACTATACATTTGGAATGTTATTAGCTGTAAAATGCTTCAATTAACTCTGGTACATAACCTAGGATAGCACATATCACTGTACATGCACAATTTTTTATAAGGAGCATTTTTTAGGCTCATTCATTCTGTATTGGCCATATCAATATTTGCCAATTTTATGTCGGACCCCTTGATCCAACAAATAACCTGATGTAATACCACTTTGTTAGCCTTAATTTAATGGTTAACTTTTTGTATGTAAGCTTGTATCTGATTGACGTTTTGTATACTTTGCCTGTTTTATGAGTCATGTTTTTAATATTATGACGTTTGTATTATGGCGGAGGACTATTGAATTTGCATTTACGTTGCTCCGTCATTCCGTCGCCAATTTTGTTTCTGACCAATAACTTTAATATTTATAATCCGATCTTTATGAAACATGAGAACAATGTTTATGGCCATAATATTTAGGTCAGCTTCGATAACCAACCAGATCGCACCTATAATGCCAGGGTTATGGCCCTTGGATCTTTCAAAATCGACTTGTTTCCAACCAGTAACTTTAATATTTATCGTAGATAAGACTATAGAAATCATATGTGGTGGCTTCCGATGTTTGCTAATTGGTAATTGTTTACATATCATCGAGTGATTATACTTGAGGAAGTTTGAGAATTTGCTATAAACCTGGTATTCGGACGAGTTCAGGGAGGTTACAGTGGACGAATGCTCAGATGCAACAATTCTTCGACAACAGCGACGCTAGTAACGACGATACAGAATTTGAAGGGTTCAGCGGACGTGACTAAACGGCACTTTTTAGAGCCAAAATAAAACAATAATTTTCAGGGCTACAAATATTCTCGAAAAGGAATATCTCAAATATTGTCAACACAAATAAATAAACACACCCACACCCCTCCCACTAGTTTATTTTACCACTATTACTACAATAAATCACAGTCTGAATATGCGTTATACAAATGAAAATGAAAAGCTTCTTCTGTTCATGTTTCTTAACCAATGACTTCACCTTTATCTGAAAAAGAAAGCATAATATTTTGATGCGTAATATACACGGAAACAACTTTTATACCCCAGTTTTGACCTCCGAGAAGGGGGTGCGTATTATACACGGGTGCGTATTATACAAGGTAAAATACGGGGGTATATCCTGATAGCGCTTTTTGAAATCAGTGAAGCCTATTGATAATATTTTAACAGAGTAGGCTTCTGAGACGAGTGTTGTATGCCCTGATTTTGGGACAAAATTGGACAGAGATAAAGGCTGGACAAAATATATTTATGCATTTTTAAATTACTTTCTTCCTTTACGAGTCCTAATAATATTTTATTTGTTATACTTACAGGGCAGGAAAATTTGTTTACTTCGTAATATTTGAATGGTCAAATTGATAATTTTTTAAAGAATTTATCTGAATTTCTACACGAATTTCATTGCGAGCGGACGAGTGGAATTTTCGTGCCCTGACTTATAAAATTTAAAGGGTATATCTTAATTCCCTGCTTTTCAATGGAAAAAAATAAATGTTACTTTTCCATTGCGATGGTCTTGCCGTTTTGCCTTTCTCAGTATGCACTAGAGACTTTAAACTTTAGTTATATGTTGTGTCTTGGGTAGTGCAACTCAACGTGACATAGTAAATGCAGGTGAGACCTTGACCCTCTAGGCAAAAGGCAGATAGTTTAGTAAATATAAAGTACTTTAAAGGGATACATGACAATCTTGATCATGTTCACTTCTATTATATAAATACCATGTGAAGTGTTTTATATGAGATTTATATGTGGCTCCTCTTATATAAGAATTGTGCAACAAGAATCCTATGAGAATATAATTTATTACATATTGCAAAATTGCATTAATAGAAAGTGCCCCCTCTGATGGTATCAGTCTGGAATGCTGCTCATGGCCTACGTAATGCGTGAATGTATTATAAAGATTGTTATTAAAGGGACACTGTCCGCAAGTAAGCAGATATTGAGCATAGCCAAATAACTGTCTGATTTTTATTCAGTGAAATGTATTCATGAAAACTTTAAAATAGACCCATATAAGTATGTAGTAATACACTGAGTTTGTAAAAAACAGAGTTTTATTTATTTTCTGCTGATCACATGACATCCATTAGCGCATTAGCTTTTATATATTGTATCTCTTACATAATATGTCTGGCCCGGTTAGCTCAGTCGGTAGCGACTACGACTATTAATACCAGCGAGTGTAATTTTAGTGTGGGTTACGAGTTCGAACACACAAAACGGTACTTCTTTTTTTGTACCGCTATTGAATTCCGTCAAACAATCTTGGTTTTATTTAGTAAATATTCAATAATCGTTGGTGTGTTATGTTTGTCAACGTAATTATGTTGTGTTTTATAGGCTAAAAGTTACGGACATTGTCCCTTTAATTATTACCAAGCGTGCTTCATAAATAATTAGCCTGTTTGAGATGTATGGTTGCATAATGGATTCTAACCTAATCTACTTTGCAGAACTTAAACCTTCGCCTCTCACCACTGCAGGTTCAAATCCCACTGGGAGCTCGACTTTAAAGTGAGGAAGTGGCGATTCTTACGGATGGCAGGAGGTGTACAAAACTGGTTCTACCCAGGAAAAGTGAGTGGTCTGCCTCCACCACAAAAAAATTACCTTACATGTGTTGAAAATGATGTAAAACACCATACATTGGGGAACCATAAGGATTCATCGAAAACTACCAACACACACAACAAATATTGTTCTTACTTTTTATGCCCCCAAAAGGGAGGCATATACGTTAATCGCACAAAAACAAAATTTCCATTTGTCATTCCGTCCGAAACAAACTTTTCAGGGGCATTTGTCACTTTTTGGTGACATTTCTTGTTTCAACTTCATTTGTTGATACACGTTTCATTAAAGTGTCTCCATGGCCAAGGGGTAAACCTTCTTGCCTTTCACCGCTACGGGTTTGAATTCCACTGGGAGCTCGACTTGTGAGGAAGTGTCGATTCTTACAGATGACGGGGAGATGTACAGTACTGGTTCTACCTAGGAAAAAGTGGGTGGTATGCCTCAACCACAAAAAAATGACGTCATATATAACTTACATGTGTTGAAAATGACCTAAAACAGCATACAGAATAAATCATTTTGCAGAGCTTTATGCATATTAAACGCTTTAAAGCCTCATTGGCCAATCCATAAAAATCATAACTTGGGATGTAAGATAATATTTGTTGTATGTGTCAAGATTTTTCGATTAATCCCTTATGGTAACTTGATGTTGGTTGGACAATCAGTTCGGCAAAGTACCAATAGCCCGCCAAAAGCTAATTTTATTGTTAAATTGTTGAAGGGGTCAAAATAGATCAGATTGCCCCTAATTGTTGAATGTATTTCTATTATTGTTGTCAATCCACAGTTCTACTTGTCTACTACTGCCTTGCCATGCCCGTTTTAACTAAATTTCATATTTCCTGGGGTGAATACCTTCCAAGTTTGTATATATTATGTCGATTTGGATTCTGTTAAAACAGTTTAAATGTTGTTATATTGTTACATTTTATTTTGCAGTTGTGTTATAAATTGACAGGTTTATAGTACATGTAATATCACATTATGTGTTAAAATGTATTGTTTTGATAGTGTGCTTGGATAAAAAAATCCCAGCTCAGATAATTTGTAATATTTTTTCTTGATGTCTTTGTTGTTCTTAAAATGCATAATTGCATAAAATTTATAATGCAATTGTTTTTAAAACTGTTAGGTACATTTGTGCCGCAGTACCAGTTTATACCAGAATATTTGTTTAATATTGAAATAAAAGTTATCGTTATGTTTCTTTATTTTGTATTCATTTCCAGGCATGATACCTTTCAAAGAGGAAGACGAAAACTTGACACTGAGTTTCATCTGTGTTTAATAAACTTTTCCCTAGCATTGGCCTGTAGGACGAGGACGTATTCCGGGCGGCCCCGTCTATCAATGCCCATCCTCCGAGCATGTTAAAGAACAGTATGAATATATTCGCTAGTAAGAACAGGGCAGATTCCTGGATTATAAACGATAATGTGTTTAGGAACTGTTAAACAACATTCAATCATCTAGACAAAGATTTGCAAGGCCCTGTTGAAATAATGTTAACACTCAAGAGTCTCAGTACCTGGGCCTCCGCTGTGATTCGCTAATGTCGCAAATGGCGAAAGAACAGCAAAAGTTGCGATCTTTTTTAAGCTTTTGCGAAAATTATTTGCGAAAAAAAATAAAAGCCGATATTTACATATTGTCAATGCTGTAAGCGGATACGAGCGAAATAGTAATTGAAAATGGACTGGTTCACTAAACTACAAGAATAACGTTCGCTGGCTTCATACAAAAACCGATAAAATTATCACAACCAGTCGATTGATCACGCGTGTACATTGTGAATCACTGATGCTTGAAAATAACATGTTGTAAACAAACTTTCTGACACTCTCCGAGAAGATAATTGATGCAATTAAGTAATAATAGGATTAAGACAACACAGCTTGATATCGGGTTTTAAGCACTTATACAAACATCGGCGGACGATCAAACAACGAAAATGAAACTATGGTTGATGTTTGTTTTTGTGTGTGGCAAACATCGTCGGGTGTTGAAAATTAAAGAAATCGTAAGTTATTACTTGTTATTTTTAGAAATATATAATATTGTAACAAAAGATGATCAGAACAATGGCCATAATTGATTTAATTACCCTCGACGTATGTTTCCTATATAAGCTATGCCAAGATGTAAAACGTTGACAATTGCAAAAATGGCTTGTAAACGTCCGCTAGATTTAGATTCTTGTTTGACTCCACCTTCTAAATTTGCCAAAATTCAGAACTCACCTGTTAGAAATTTTAAGGATTCGTGGGAAAAATGGAAATTCTTGGCTACGCTATGATCCAAAACTGTGACTTTTGTATTAAAGCACAACTTTCTAACGTTTTCACTTCTGGGTGTACACTCATTCTAAATTCAGACCACATGATGATAAATATAGTCTAAATTGAAATATTTTATTTAATTTTTTTTATATAATTTTAAACTTATATATTTTTCATTCTAAATTCAGACCACATGAAGGTAGCCAGTGCTGCTAAAATGAGTGTCAACATGGATGTGGCCCGCCAAGCAGCCCTTTCCAAAAGCGAAACAGCCGTGACTGCTGCCATGGTTAATGTGTACTTTGCGGCCCAGCACAATCTTGCCAGTTCGTTAGTTCCAGAACTAAACCACGTCATGCAATTGTAGGTGAAAAGTGACTGTGTTGTAATATGAACTCAGAGATGAAATGATCTACAACTGTGTCACCTGAACTATATTGCAAGTGTATTGTAAGATTATAAGAATAGTTGTTGTTTCTTTTCTTGCAATTAAAAAAATCATTGTTAATAATATTAAATGATATCATAAAACAAAATTGTTGTTTTTACTTTGATACTGAATTTATCATAATCTGTTTAAGGACCTACATGTAGTCGAGAATGTTAAAAGATGTTAGTTATATAAACATTAATACAAATAATACTTGTAATAGCTTAATATAAGATAATACTGCTATGATGATAGTTATCATCTTTCATTAAACTATTGATTTATAGTATTATTAAAGTATTACTTGTATTAATGTTGGTATAAATAAAGTCTTTTATAAAAACAAGAGATCCTAAATGAATCAATGCATATATGCCGTTTATTCTGAAAATGGCTTTAAGTCTTCGTTATTGTATGAAAAAATGGCTCAAAAAATGGCTCCAACTTTGGCTCTTATTTCTCAAATTTGGCTCCTTTTTTTTTCATTTGGCGAAAGTTTTTTTCATTTAGCGAAAGTGGTTGCGAAAGAAAAAAATACCCAGGGGAGGCCCTGAGTACTTTATAATTTCTACCTAGTCCACAGGACAATCAAGCCTGGTCAGCATGTTTAGCTGGCTAGAAAAGTGGAAGGTTCCTTATACTAACCCCATACAGCACACATTAAATGTTTTTAAACGTCCCACACAAAATTATTTTATGATGAATCGCTTCAAAATCGCTTCAGGATCGCCTCAAAACCGTGGATCTGCGGTTTGTTAAAGCGATCCAAATGCGATCCATTAAACGGATCGCATTTGGATCGCATTTTGCATGATCGCAAACATGGTCCGAGTTAAGGATCGTGATCCTAAAGCGTTTCATTAGCGATTTGTGAGCGATCCAAAAAAAACTGGTTTATAACCATGCGATCCTGAAGCGATCCTTTAAAACATTGTCATTTACAAAGCGGTTTGCTAGCGGTCCATTCAAACATAGCTACTTTTAAGAACGATTCTAAAGCGATCCATTAAAACTGAACATATACAAAATGGTTTGTTAGCGATCCATTAAAACTTTACCATTATTGAGCATGATCCAAAAGCGATCCATTATAACAGAACATTTACACACCGTTTTTTTAGCGATTTATTAAAAGTTTGCCATTATTTAGCATGATTCAGAAGAAAATATATTAAAGCAGAATTCATATAAACAAATGTTCATTGTAATAAATCCCTTTAACCCAAATTACCACCCATTTTTTCTGGTTTGTAAGGGAACTTGGTGTTTATATGGAAGACGGTTGGTTGATCGAATGGTGTTTGAGTAATTTTCATCACATTTTAGGCTATATATGACGGCAAATGTATATTTTTCTGGTGAAACCAGACCACCCAATTTTTCCTGGGTAGAACCAATACTGTATACCACCTAGAAATCCGTAACAATCAACATTTTCTCACTTAGAAATCCCAATGTGATTTGAACCCGCAAGACTTAAAGTGGTGAGAGGAGAGATTTTAAACGCAGCGTCTTTACCATCCTGGTCACTGAAGCGCTTTATATGGAAGAACACAAGATCTGAATAAAATGTTGCTTAACAAATTGATTAATAATGGAGCATCACATTACTTGGGACTTGAAAAGGTAACATGGAGTGTCAAGGCAGCATGGCGCTGCGCCATGCTAAGACGGTCTAGGCAAAACATTGATTAGACTAAGTCTATATTCTTTCTTGCCAAAAGAAACCCAAGACATCAGGTCCGTGATGAGTAATCGGTTGCCAATATAACCATGTGTCTTAATTGCTCAATGGTAACTTTGTTGGTATTAAAGACACTAGCACAATTAGCAAGATACCCATAAGTTTGATTCCCGGTCAGGGCATGATTTTTTTCTCCATTTGTTGTGCTAGCATTTTAAAAAAGTTTAACAAGCTAGCTGGTAGTAGATTGGATTGTTTAATTCTTTATCTATAATTTTATTTTTTTTTTAAAGTAGCTATCCCGCCAACAACAGCAATTTTTTACAACATATGTATACCGCTTCTAAACTTACTGACCACAAGGTATAATATTACATTATAATTTACATATTTTGAGAATCCACTGAACTCTATAGACACAATATAAACAGCTTTAATCAGCCAGGCCAAATACTAAAATTGGAGCGTCGAATTGAGACCAACTCATAATTCATTTTAAGAACCCGTGAAAAATCTCTACTTTTAATCGGCACATTATCATATACATTATTATATGATCTGAACATCTGGACAGAGTTTTGATAAATGATTTTGTAGTGTAATTTTGCCGTTATTTGGTGGGTTAGTTTCTTTAACATTGCATTAGACAACATTGTGTTGTGTGATTGGAGTTGCAAAAGCCAAGTTTGAGTTTGATCAAAATGTACCAAACTAATTATTAAGAGTCATTGAAGGTTGAGACCAGTTGATCTCAAATAAGTCTTATTTAAAATGGTTTTGCTAAGCACTGTTTTTTCATTCCATGGCCATTAAAATATATCTTCACTCTTCTATGAAAACATACTTGCTGCATCTTTATGAATGGTGCAAACTATGACACAGAAAGATCATGAATCAAGTTAGACCTGAACATTTTGCATTCCTTTGTCCCTTTTTGTTCAATGTACACGAATCACTCGAATCACGAGGTAAAAATAATTTGCCTAAATAATAAGCATGCTAATTAATCTTTCTCAGTGCAATTCAGAATCCGAACATACGACACAAATTCCTTCCTTCCACAGCCACATCTTCTGAATTCCTTCAAAAGTCACATCTTCATTGTTTCGACAGTCACAACGTCATTGTTTCCGCAGACATAGAAGTAACTGGTTCTTTAAACACTGGTCTGTACTGGAACAAACAGCTCCTGTCTGCAATAAAGTTCATTAAAATATATATATCATATATGATAATATAATTCGGCCGGGAAACAAAATATTAAAGAAACCAAACCAAATAATGCTAAATTTACTCTACAAAACCATTTATCAAAACTATATCCATGTGTTCATGTCATATAAAAATGACATGTGCCTATTAAAAGTGTAGTTTTATTCACAGTTTCTTAAATGCATGCATGTGATGTATTTAAGATTTAGCCTATTGACATATGATACAGTCATTACAGTGGTTGTCGGGGTCGGTACAGGCCGGGTCCTACCTATCTGTCAAGGCATTGGAATCATGGCTCTATGGTAGGTACACAATTGTGTGGCATTCGTGGTTCAGTGGTAGAGTGCCGAACGTGAGATCGGAGGGTCCCCGGTTTGATCCTCCTCCAAACCATGTTCGTTGTGTCCTTGAGCAAGACACTTTACCCACATTGCTTAGTACTGGTTCTACCCAGGAAATCTGCACATAATATCCGAAAGGGGGTGATGCAGTATTAATAGATATATAGATAGATAGACATACTACCATAAGAGCCATGATTACGTCTACATATAGGCATGAATTAAAGTTTAAAGAAACTCACCTTAAAATAGTTTGATGTGGTGCTTTCCAGTCAACCACTGAGATGAGTCCACTGACTATAAACCGGGCCACCATTGCTACTCGCTGGAGTGGATGAAACTTACACTGTTGTTAATCTCTTTGTCATTTTTCTTGACTTTACAACCAAAACTGAAAATAAATCAATAATTGAATCTCTATTGAGTGTCTAAATGTTAAATTGTATTTCCATATCAACTGTTATTTTTAACTAGAAATGTGTATGTTTTTATTATTTTCCTTTTAAATATCCGATTTAGATACATGTAACTTCGACAATGAAAAAACACTACTCGTACGAATTGTCTTGAGTACGATTTGAATATCATGAAAGTAAGTACTGAGACAGTTCTGGAGTAAATATTCAAATCCTACTTGCATTCTAATTTTAAAAAAAATATACAAATAAAGGTATGACTTACCACGACGTAATATATGCTTTCTTGGCGTTGGTACGTAGAGAATCGTGAAAAATCATTTTCATTTTCAGGTTTTTAGCAAATCAATCATTAATAATATCACAAAGGCGCATACAATCGTAGACACATGTAGTTTATCTTTACTCTG